>JASKGO010003732.1:0-140921 GCA_030556065.1 Holobus sp. GC000080 | reverse complement strand
GCAATGGAAAACTAAAAAATCAATCCAAACAAGTAAATTAATTACTGAAATGAAATAGAAACCCAAAAAAATAATTAAAAAAATAACATAAAATCATTGACTAATGATAAAACATTAAATCACCTGCATAAAACATAAAAAATAAATAAAAATCAATATTTAATAAAGTCCTCATTTGCACAACTAATTTATTTGTAACAAGTTATTAGAAATCAACCTCCTTAAGATAATTATTTAAATATACAATTACGGAAGATGAAGTGCTTTGTTCAATTAAGGCAATTAATTCTTTTACCTTATTTCTATGATTTTCACTTACTGGATACTCCGTGGGAAATAAAGCAATGGCTAATATAAGAGTTGATTCCGATGAATCGGATTGCAACATTTTTTGAATGAAATTGAGTTTGAAGTCAATATGATTAACTTCCAATGAATTTATTAAGCGATTTAGCGTGCCCTTTAACAAATTAATAACGTAAGGGAATAGCAAATCACCATATTGGGAGAGCAATTCCTTTTTTTGATTTATAATGAAAGAAGGAAGATCCCCATCTTCTTTCAGGAAACCACGCAAAATTTCCAGCAAAATATAATACTCGAAACTGTTATAAGGAAGTTTAATAATGTCTTTGAGGCTAACAACTTTATCCAACAAACTTAATTTTAAATCTTTAGATCCCTCTTCATCTTCGACAAGTTTCCACGAAAGATCTAAGAACAAATTAATAATCTTTTGAAGTTTCTTATTTTTCTTAACAAAGTCCTCCTCAATGGTTCCTAAAGATGTTGCCTCTACTAACAGCTCAAATCTGCGATCCATTTGGTTGCCACTAAACATCAGATACTTGTAAACGAAATCTAATATGACACAATCAACCTCTTTACATGGATCGTTCAAAAAACACAAAAACTGATCGCAAAATCTGTCTGATAAAAGAGGCATCACATTTTTATCAAGAATTTTTAAAAACGTCGCTTTGCGTTTCATGTTTTTACCGAAATTATCCCATAATTTCTCCACATACAAACCCACAAAAACTCTGGGGATCTTCTTCAGATTGTACAGCATCGCTAAAGTCTCACTATCGTTGGGCGGCACTAATTTCAAATGCTCCATCAATAAATCAAACGTCTCGTTATTGGAATTATTACAAAACACGTTAAACGATCTAAAGACAATAAACTTTTGCAAAGATTCATTCTTTTCAGTCTCCCCAACTTTTCGCAAAAAATTACAGATGTAATCTGTAGTTTCCAAACACGATACCAAATAAATTGCTCTTTTCCGTATGGTAACCGACCTTAAGAGAAGCTCGTTGAGAGGTTCCTTGATGTACTTCAGCGGAGTGTTAAAGAAAATGAACCAAACTGTAGGCATGGCTTTCTGGAAGTAGTCCTTGTAGCAAAACTTCAGCAACGGCTCCAAAACTTCCGAAGGTCTTGCAGCAGATCGAAAACATCTTAACAACGTCTCTTGGATCTTCACTTTAGCCTTTATGTTTTCCTCGTACAAATCTATTACTGCATCGGGAGGCGGGAAAAATTTATCGCCGATGATTTGCAAGAAATCTTTTCGGAACGACAAAATCCTTAAAGATTTTTCAACAATACAATGATCTTCAGATTGTAAATTCTCCAAGGCTATTTCATTGATTTTCATTATGTCAGGATTGTAAAACATTTTCATCATTGCATAATAAAATCTGGTACTCATGTTAACTTTGTCGTGGAATAGTGCATTCAAATTTTTGGCAATTATTTCCGGACGGTATTTCAAATAGAAAAACATCACTTCTTCATTGCCCTTAAAAATTTCAAAATTATTTATGATGGCTTCATGTTTTTCCTTGCCTTTTGGATCATCAGGTATGAACCTTATAACGCCGCGTGAAATCGCTTCGGAAAAACGTGCGTTTTCCTTGCCATGATTCAAACATGCATCAATACACTCAGGATAATTGTAATAAGAAATAAATTCCTTCGGATGGTCGTTATTCCAGTGATAAAGTAAATTCAAAAAGGTACTTCTTGCTTCTTCTAAATCCTTAGCTTCTGTCCATAATTCATTTATGATTTTTGGATATAAAGGCAGACAAGCCTTATTGAGTGCATTATTACTGTATGAAGGTAGTTTTATGTACATCCCGTTGTGCTTAATATAATCTTTCAAAGCAGCTTCCAAATCAAAGCTATTGTGGAGCAGATACTCCAGTTCTGTTTCCAAAAGGCCAGATAAAAAGTATGAATTTTCATTTAATAACTGCTCTGTAAGTCTTATCTCCTTAATGTACTTCCAGCAATTAGCATTTAGTGCTTTAATAGACCAGCGCTCGCGTACAGTATCAAAAACATCTTGTCTAATTGACGAATCATCATTTTTGTGCCGCTTACAAACGTACATTAGCGCTTCCTCCAACGCATTTGCGTCTTTGTGCAACTCAGCACAGGTGAACAATTTCCTAATTAGTTGCGCCCTACTGTACTTATTAACAGTAAGACTAATTTGTTGTTTAATTTTCGGAAAAGCTTCTGCAGGCGGCAGATTTTCATCTTTATCTTTCTCTTGTTTAAATGTTTTTCTGTCTTCCAAAGGTAAGAAATTGATAAAAGAAGTTATAAAATAATCATCGTGGTCCCATATATTATAGGAATACTTCTTTTGAAAGGCCGTAGAAACGATTTTGCATCGTTTATGAGGCGCAACATACTTAGTAAAATCATTGAGCGCATATGTAATTTTCATAGAATCAAAATTAGTGGGCAGTAAATTCATCAGAAAAGTTAATATTTCGTCATCAGATAAAAGCCGAAACAGTAACGTTTGTTTTTTACTTTTAGTATCACAATACTTTTTTGGATCCGCTATAATCTCATTTTTATAATGTTTTATGAAATTCAAATAGCCTTTTTTCCCAACATTAGGAACACCGAATTTCAGCAAAGCAAAGTAACTTTGTATATCATTGATAACCAAATATTGCGCAACTGCTTCGTGGTCAGAAAACAAATTACCCAAACCATACTTTTTGCGTTCGGTATAGTAAAATACAAGCAAACCGCCGGAAAATCGCTGACAGAGACGTATCAATTGCCTTTGCTTTAAATCTACATTATATCGAACAAAAACGTCTCTTACAAAGCTTTCAGAGCACGAAGTAACCAATGGCGCCGCCGCCGAAACGCCATACTTTTCATTAATTGTATTAAAAAGTTCTTCACCTCTGGAGTCATCAGTTATGCTTTGGGAAAACACATGAATGATTCTGTTTCTTAGTACCATTGAAATGTTGGGAAAAATAGTCTCAAGCAGATATTCCTTATTTACATCCTCCAAAATGAAAGGGCGGTGTTTGGTAATCAAATGGCCCAAAATCCTGTCCCCCTGCAGTAGAATATCCAGCGCCATTTCTTTGCAGGAAAACTTAAGAACCAGTTTTGTAAATAGAAGTTCTTGAAGTCTGTTCTCTGGTTTCAGTTGCAGGATAACTGTTTTTTGTGCTTCCATATTCAGATTCTCTATGTCTTTTACAAATGTATTGAAGTTGTGCATGTATTGGCTATTTGTGGGGCCTCCCAAGTCGTGAAATGTGGAATTTATTACCTCTAAAGTATCCATCTTACTGTAAATTTATAACTTGGCAAAATTTAAGTCGGGATTAAAAATATAACAACTTACAGTATCAGCAACTAATATTATTAACAATTAAAGATGAAGATTATTTCACAATGAAGAATTAACCTTGAAATACCAGCGCTTCAAATTACAAAATCAAAATGATGAAATCATTAAAATGTGGAACGCGCTCTTGCACATCGACAATGCGCATCTATAGAATAGGCAACTCTATTCCTTCAGGACTCATTTTTCCAGGAATTTCTTTAGCAGTTTTCCTTAGCTTTTGTTTCTTCTTTAAGTATGCAAAATTAAGCAAATAAAGCAATTTACTTAAGTAAACCTTTGCTACACAGTATACGTACATTTGAAATAAAAGTTTAGAATCTTTTAAACTAGTTTAAAAAAAAAATAGACCTTAAATTAATGACTTACCCTGAAATATCAAAGACCTTTCTCTCCATTTGAAGCTTCTTATACATAATGAGGAACATTTTTAATTAAAGAATATGTCTATAATTGCACAATATTAAAAATTACAAAGAACACAATTTAAAGGATGCCAAAGCAAGTGTCCTACTTATAAGTGTACTGAATTTCAGCTAATTAAAATGCAAAAAACTTCACACAGCTATTGTTATTATAAATATTTGATTCCTTAGAGTCTTAGACCTATCACAAACACACGGTTCGCATATCATTACAATGAATTTTATTGGTAAGCGTTCCTGAAAAACGATGCGCAAATCAATTTTCACATTTCGCAACACTAAACGCCCTTTTCCCATACGAGAAAAATTATTCACACCCGAGATTTCCTTCCTTCATGCTGCACAAAGTAACAGAATTGGAAATGAATTAAACACAAAGTTTACTTTATTGGCCATCAATGATTGCCAAAACGCCATCAAAGCAATTTATCAACTCCGCATCAAATCATAACGAAAACAAAACAGCTAAGAGAAGTGAACAAAAAAAAAATCGTTCACAATACAAATAATATAACAACAAAACAATAAAATTGTAAATGCAATAAGAGAAGTATATAAAATCAAAAACAAACAAGAAAAACACACAAGAGGGGAACTTAATGCGTGCATTGAAGATATGCTCATCACTCATAATACAACAGCATTTATTTTTGTCGTAAATAGATATTATATAAATAATAATATAATTTCAATAATAATAACAAATAGTTGTTTGATTTGTGTGTAAGATTTAGTTTAGTGTGTGCACTTTAATTATAAACTCCACAACCAACTAAAGTACTATTTTTCTATTAAAATTTAAGTATTCTTATTGTTGTTAAAAATTTACTATTATTATTTTATTTTATAAGTAATTATTAAAAAAGAAATCGTTTAAAATGGGGAAGCACTAAGTTATTAATAATTGCACTGCAAAATGCTTGTGTAATGGAAGTCCGGTTCTTATTAAACTCACATGCCTTTAAAAATTGCTCAAGATTCATGATTTTGGTGTTTCACGTAAATCGCCTTCGTTTATGGAATGTAAGCAAACATTTCTTGTTTAAATTAAAAGAAAAAAAATAATGCAAAATTTATACCTGCAGTCAAATTAATTACTGCTGATCACAAAGAGTCAATCAATACGTGTCTTAGGTAGAGAATAAATAATGACAAATAAAGCTTAAATTAACAATTATCCTTTACGCGATGTGAACCACAACCAAAGAAAAACTAGTGCCGTAAATTATAATACCAAATAATACAATTAAGAAAATTCTAAACAATACATCAAAAGAAAACAAATCAGTACTAGCATTCCTAATGTGTGGGTGTTGTTGCAGTCGTGTTTCTTTAAAAAAAGTGTGTGCGTGTTGTTCAGTAATTAATCTCCGGTGTGTCGAGTAAAAAATAATAGTCATAGATCTTTTTTCTGTGTTTAAAAAAACGGGGCCGAGACTTAAGAGCTGGGTTTGTTGGGTGCGGGTGAATTAATTCCCAACACATTGAATAGTTTCGTTTTCAGTCCCGCCGTCTTTTCGTTGTCTAGGGGGGTTCGGGACACATTGCTCTGTTAAAAACATATATACAATTTCATAAAGATTTCAACTAAAATAAGCAAGAAAATAAAAAAATTAATGGACTACGAAAACGCTCTTTTTTACTGAAATCAAATGATCCTAATTTAAAGCGGAAATAATAAAAAACAACGATATCGAAGAACAGATGCAAAAAAGCCAATTGGAAAATTATTAGTAAAGTTAGAGTTGATAAATGCTTTTTTTCATGTTTGGTTTTTTGATCGATTTATTAGCTAAGAATGTTATGTGTTATACTTACATCTTCGCCGTCCATCGAAATGTCCAGAGACTCTCTGGATCCGCGTCTGGAACCTTTCTCTTTGCCGCTACTGTTTGGTTTTCTAATTGACCCCATTATGGCAGCCATTCTGGATTGCTTCACGATATCCAAAGCCTAAAAAATCGACAATCAATACATTTGATTCCGCAAGCCAAGCGTTATTTTTATCACAAAATGTATTTAATGCGTGCACCGAACTAACGAAACATGCACAAAAATACAACAATTATGAGCTAATACGGACGGAAAAACCAGTGAGTGACTTACTTGTTGCACATGCTGCAGAGCGGAGCGTTAAAACAGAAATTTATTAATAATGTATGAAGCGAAAGCAAATTAAAAATTGTGTGCTTCGCAGTGAATTCATTTTTTTAATGATTAATAAAAGTTAGCATTGGTTAGCTGTCGGTAGCGGTGATACAAAGGCGAAGCCGTAAAAATTTTAGTTGTAAAAAAGAACAAATGAAAAATTTGTTACCTCTTTCCTGGAACGTAGAGCGCAATCCTCCAGAGTTTCGGCCGCTTCGTATTTCCCTTGGCGCCTATAAAGCGCGCCCAGATTCTTTAACGTGGTGGTCACTGTCGGCGAATCGACTTTCGCAGCCTTATGCCAGCCTCCGTACTCTCCATACGGAGCGTTCTCGCGATTCTTCGCTTTGTTCTCTTCGCGTTCTTCGGCCACTTGCCAAATCGGCTTATTGTCCCCTGCAATGAGCCACATTACAAACGGTTCAAGTTAAAAATACGCTTCTTACTTTTGTGTCAAAATGTAAATGATTCAATACAAAAAACTAGCTGGTGTAAATAAATCATTAAAAAAATATTATATAATTAAAAATAATAAAGACATCAGTGAAAATAGAAAATTTCTTTCACATTTATTAATAAATTGCGCAAAAAGTTAGCCAATAGGTACTTCCATGCAGAACATTCCTGGCAGAATGCTAGAAACACGTTTTAGGAACTTATACATTAATAATTAAGTACTTAAAAAAATACTGCTCACTAACAACGAACAAAATTTCACCTAAACGATAAAAATATTGCTTTCACTACTATCATTAATGTGATGAATAATTTCTCAACTCTTTGATACTGTGCTAAATACTGAAATTGTTTAACTTTTCAATTGCTCTTAAATAAAACTAAAATGGTGAAGACAAAAAAAAAACATACAACGCCTTATAATAATAAATTAAAAACCCCAAAAAAATAAAAACAAAAATCATGCGGAAAATTACTTCTTGGAAGTTTTGGGAGTCTTACCATCTATTGTGCCGAATTCTTTTTCGTGGGCCCTATTAAGAATCTGCTTATAGAGGACCTCAGCTTCTCTGTACTTGCTCTGCTTCAAATAACACGAAGCCAAATTGTTTTTCGTCTTGCCCACATTGGGATCATCAGGTCCCAAACGCTGCTCGTAGATTTCCAAAGCCCTTTGGTAATACCGTTCGACCTCTTCATATTTTCCCTAATGTTATAAAAAATAATTATCAATGGAAACTATTGATGTAAGATGAGTAAAAAAAAACTCACCTGATTTTGGCAAAGCAAAGCTAAATTATTAAGCTGCTTTGCTACATCCGGATGTTCACGTCCCAAAACTTTTTCGCGAATCTCCAAAGCGCGTTTGCAGAGCGGCTCAGCTTCCTTGTACTTGCCTCTTTTGCCGTAAAGCACTGCCAAATTATTCAAAGTGGCTGCGACTGCTGGATGATTCTCGCCTAAAGTTTTCTCCCTAATTGCCAAAGCATCGTTGAGCAAATTGGCCGCCTCCTTGTACTTGTTCTGGTCTCTGTAGACCAGTGCCAAGATATTCAACATTGTGGCCACATCCGGATGGTCGTGTCCACTGGTCTTCTCCAGATCTTCCAAAGCTTGCTTGCACAGAGGAACAGCAACTTCGTATCGACCCTGTGAAGCGTACTGGATTACTAAATTGTGCAAGGTCCGCAATCTGGCAGGTATTTCGTAGCCGGCATTCACTTGCTGGGCCAATTGACTCGGCGGAGTAGGTGACATATCTGAAATCAAAAGCAACAACTTAGAAATGTCAAAATTTAATAAACAAAATAAAAAAACATACTATTTCTGTCTTCGGTTTCATCATCGGGGAACAGATCCAAATCGTTTTTATACGAGCGCGAAATTTGATCATTCTGCTGTTCCTCGCTCGTCGAATCCTGATCGTATCTGCTGATCGAAGCCATAAACTCCAAGTGACGTTTCTCTTCCTCCAACTGGGCCACAGATTGCTCGCTGCCCTGAAGTCTTTGTTGCGTCGAGGCCAATTCGTCTCTGAGCCAAGCGTTTTCCTGACACAGTCGTCTCACCTGCGTCCGCAGTTTCTGTTTTTCCGCTTCTACCATTTGCAAATGGGATGCCAAGGCCATCATTACCTAAAACGGTTAACCAGAACGTAAACAATTGCGAATGGAAAACAATACTACGACGGTTACCTGAGCTTCCCCGAGCCCTAACTCAATCATATCGGCGCTCTGTTGTACTAGTCCAGCGCGTTCGCTGGCCACGGGATCGGGGGCCTCATGGAGTCCTTGCAGAATACCTGTGTGTTCCGAGCGTAGCGCTTCCAACCCTTGGGCCACCGTTCTAACGGCCGAGACAATCTCCTCTTGATTCAAGGCAGTCATTTTCCCAAGGCTTTCGATTTTTTTGCTACAACCGACACCGTTATCATCAGCAAACCTTGCGCTTTACTCCTTTTACTTACATTCTATACGCATTAATCGTTTTGGACATTTCGTAATCGGTAGAGGAAAAAAGTTGAGCTTTAGAAAAATTAATTCGGTGATCACAACCACGCAATTTTGATTTGATTCAGCGGCAAATAGCTAATTCGTAGCAAAAATATTCGGTATCACAAGCAAAATTCATATAAACCCCTTGGATACTCTTTGTGTGTATAGTGAAAAGGTATCCGTTACGAAGGGGATTTCTTTCTCGTAGCAAAAATAGCTTTACCAAGCACAAAAATCGTGCAACTTAAAACAACATTTCGCATTTAAAACTAAGCATTGATTAATTGTTACTACTGCAAAGCACGCCAGTTTCTTCACACGCCCCGATAATTGTACGTAGCTGTTATTTTATTGGCGATTTATTGATCGATTTTTCACATTTTCGAAGGAACTGAGACCGACGTCGGACG
Organism: Holobus sp. GC000080; assembly: GCA_030556065.1. NCBI lineage: Eukaryota > Metazoa > Arthropoda > Insecta > Coleoptera > Staphylinidae > Holobus > Holobus sp. GC000080. The sequence continues at coordinate 131,806 of JASKGO010003732.1, read as the reverse complement.
TCTACTAGCGTCGATGACAGACGCTGGTACGCACGGCGCAGGACGTCGCGACGCCCCACTCAATCATCAATACACGCGAAATTTGCATCGAAATAATCGATGCAGGTCAATATTTTTTAGCGGAACTTTATTTCAAGTTTGCAATTGAAAAAAAAACATAGTTACGACTTAGTTTCATCTTAATTATTATTGCAGAAAGTTGAAATTTAATATAACCGGGAAGGACTTTTATTATGAAGACTTGTCTGCAATATAAATTAACAGTGAATGAGTCATAAGACAATGCAAACTTGTCGCTCTAACACTATGAAACTGGCACGCTTATTAACTGTTTGCTTGATTGCTTTTTCGTTTAAAACTTTTACATATCGTTAATTTCTCTTGCTTTTCGAAAGGCAAACAACCAGAACCGAAATACTTAGGCACGAAGAAGACAACGAAATGCAAAAGTAAAACTCGTATCTTTTTTTCATACTGTTTTTAAAGCAATAAGAGAAATCCAAACATCCAAAAGTTCAAAATACAATACAAATAATAAAGAACGTACAAAATAAATTTAATTGCACTGTTCTTCAAGTGTTTTTGCCAAAATACACCGAAAAATATACCATCAAGGAAAAGTAACCATAAAATTATTATCAATATGTTGGAACAATACCAAGAATTGCCCAAGTGATATTTACTTAATAAACTACTTAATTATAAGAGTACTTACTTAAAATTTTAATCACAATACGGATTAATCGACACACACTCGTTCAAGAAATATCTATTTTGACAAGAGAACGTTCATGATTACAATATGGCGGCTTTGACATTTCGTTAACCTTTAAACAGTGTGACCTCTAATGGCAAAAATTGAAACTAAGATACAGATTTCTTTAAAGAACACTCAAATTTTACCATAACCTTATTTTATTTTGTAAACAAAGACTGGCAGTTAAAGTGAAGAAAGTTAAAAATTAGTTAAAAACAAGTTTAAAATTACAATGAAAATACCAGAAGCTTTTGAGTTTACTTACACACCTTATAAAATACAAGAGGATTTCATGAAGGAACTTTATAGAACTTTAGACAGTGCCAAATGTGGAATTTTTGAAAGCCCAACCGGAACTGTATTTTTATTTTAACATATTTGCTCTTAAACTCTTCTAATAATTAAGTTCTAGGGCAAATCATTAAGTATTATATGCAGTGCTATTAGATGGCTTAAAGACTGTAATTTGGAAACTGAAAAATCAATAGAGTTGCAAATAAATGAATTAGTGAACGAAAAAGCTTTAGAAGAAAGCAAAAATGAAACTGACTGGATAAATACTCAAGCAAAAACCATTGAAATTACTAGAACAATAGACAAGCTTAAAATTGAATTAGATTTGATAAATTTATATTACAGAAGTATTGAAGAAGTTAAAAATAATTCCACAAAGAAGCAAAAAAATTACACTAAATTGAAAATGTCAAATCAGAAAATAATTAGTGGACCTGATGAATTATCTAATAAAACAATTGATACAAATGAAGATGATGATTATTTAATAGATCAAGAAGTATTAAATAAAGAGCTGCTTGAAGAAGAAGAAGAAGAAATTGAAAATGAAGCAAAATTCAAGCCTATAAAAGTACAATTTCATTGAAAAATCGTTATAATTTTTAAATAAAACAATTTTAGGTTTTTATATGCAGCAGAACACATTCACAATTATCGCAATTAGTGGCAGAAATAAAAAAATCACCGTTCGCTGCTAATATTCGAGTCGTTTCATTAGCTTCAAGGCAAAACTATTGTATCAACCCAGAAGTTACTAAATTAAAAAACATTTCGCTAATAAATGAACGGTATATTTTAATTTATTATCATTATGTGCAATAAAAATTCCATATTTAAAATTTCAGTTGTTTAGATATGCAAAAATCGGGCTCCAAATCGACAAAACAAGACGACAGCGGAAGAACGACTAAACGAAAAAAATCCGAAAGCTGCAAGTGTCCTTTTTACCAAAAGGAAGCCATAGAAGATTTGAGAGATGCTGTGGTTTCCCACGTGCAAGATGTCGAAGATTTGGTCAGCACCGGAAAAGAATTTCAGGCGTGCCCTTACTATGCAAGCCGAAGGGCCGTCGAATACGCTGAAGTCGTTCTGGTGCCTTACAACACTATCCTGCATAAGGCAACCAGGGAGGCGAACGGTTCGTGTTACTTTTGCGCGTTTCTTATTTCCTCATTTCTCAACACTTTCAGGTATCGAATTAAAGAATAGCGTCGTTATAATCGACGAAGCTCACAATTTATTGGAAGCTTTGGCGCAAATGTACGGCGCTTCTATTAATTTGGAGCAACTGAAATTAGCACAGCAACAATTAAAATCGTATAAGACGCGTTACAGTACTAAATTTTCAGCAGCTAACATGCTATGCATTAATCAATTGATTTTTATTATTGGAGCGTTAACTAAACAATTTTGTAAGCTCTAAAAATAATTTTTATAAAATTAATTTCTTCATTTAATTATAAAATTTTAGGTGACTCCAAAGAATTAAAAACCGAAATATTTTCAGTTAATAATTTCGTTGTTAAGACAGATATCGATAATTACAATATGTTTAAATTGATTAATTTCGTGAAAAATAGCAGATTATCTCAAAAACTGCATGGATTTGTAGTTAAATTCCCGAATCCTGTGACTAAAAAGCAAGAACCGAATGCGGGACTAAAAAATTTCCTAAAATCAATTCAGAAAAATAAAGAGGAAGAAAAGGAAGAGGAAAAAATAGAGCCCGAAAAGCCCAAAATTAGCAATCCTATGTTATCCATTGTTACATTTCTAGAAGCTTTAACAAATACAAGCAAAGATGGACGAATTTTATTATATCACAAAGAAAAGAAGCTGCAATTTTTACTGTTGAATCCATCAAAACATTTTGAAGATATTGTAAAAGATGCAAGATCCGTAAGTAAAATTTCCTAATATTTAATTACAATTTCTTAATCGGGAAAAATATTCAGGTAATTGTTGCTGGCGGCACAATGAAACCAATAAACGAATTTCGCGACCGTTTATTTGTTAATTCGGGTGTGCCGAAAGAACAAATTGTTGAATTTTCTTGTGACCACATAATACCACCGGAAAATATTCTGCCTATTATTATAAGCAACAACGACTTTCTTTTTAATTACGAAAATCGATTTAAAATGGGCAACAAAGTTAAACAAGTACTCCTGGATGCCTGTAAAGTAGTGCAGGGGGGCATTATTGCATTTTTTCCTAGTTTCAAATACGAAACATTTGTTTGGAATGAAATTAAAACAACCGATTTTGGGAGACCAGTTTTTCGGGAGCCGCAACAAGGATGCTCCGTTGATACTGTTTTAGAAAACTATAGCAAAGCTATTTACAAAAGTACCCAAAAAAGGGCTTTATTACTTAGTGTTGTAGGTAATAATAATTAATTCTTTTTTAAATTAATTCATATTTGACTGAAAACTAATATTATAAACAGAGGTAATTTAACGTGCATGATTTTAAGGGGGGAAATTAAGCGAAGGATTGAATTTCAACGACGACTTGGGCAGATGCGTCATTGTTTTCGGTCTACCGTACGCCAACATTATGGGAGCGGAACTGAAAGAAAAAATGGCTTTTCTAGAAAACAACGAAGTATTTTTTTTGCCGCAAAAAAAAAAACAGAAAGCGCAAAAACTAAAGCGAATTCTTTGCAGGGACCAGGAGCCGGCAAGCAATTTTACGAAAACCTCTGCATGAAGGCAGTGAATCAATGCATCGGGCGCGCAGTAAGACACAAAAATGATTACGCCTGTGTTTTATTAGTGGATGCGCGCTATAATAGGCCGAGCACAAAGAAAGCGTTGCCGGACTGGATTCAGCGTTCTTTGAAAGTTTGCCAGTATGGAATTGCCTTTGAAAATATTCGCGCTGTGAGAGCAACACTTTAATATTAAAACGTTGTAATTAAAAAATTAATTTGTGCATTTGCAGTTCTTCAAAGCGCGCAGATGAGTCGCTCTCGCGTGTGCAAGTAGCGAGAGTTCAACAACGACGATAATTAAGCTGCAAAAAGGCACGGGAAGAAGAAAGAAGGCGGAGGGAGATATTTGGGAAATCTCGAGAGCACTAAATCTAAATATAATACAATTCCTTTTAAAATTCACGTGGAATCTTTGGAAATTTACGAGGCAAGTTTTCGAGCAATGGGGAATGGCCACAAAATATTACCTAGAGCCAGACCCCGGCGTTGCGATGATATTAAACGTGACTTCGGGGCGATTCTCGCGTAAAGTTGGCCTAAAGCCAAACTCTTTGGAAACTTTATACCGACCGATCCTTACGCGCAAACCTTCTCCCTTTTATACCGCTGCTTCATAACCGAGGAATAATTTCCATACAGGAAGACCAAACTTTTTTACATTTTACTTATAATTTATATTTACTTACTTTTGTATATTTATTTAAGTGAAAAAACCTTTTTTATTGTATTTAATTATTTACTACTGATTGCTATTTTTCATTGCTAGTGATAAGTAATAATAATTATTAAAATCATTTATTAGTCTACTGTAAATTTAATTTCAATAAAAAAAAAGGTTTTAAAGAGATTTCTTTTCTTAAATAAAACTTTTTTTTTTTTCAGAAAATAATTTATAACAAAAACAAAGTGCAATATTTTTGTTATCCTGTACATAACAAAAACTAATCAAAATAAAACATTTAGCAGGATAAAAGGAAAAGTTTATTATGTCGTTGAAGCAAGGAAAACTTATTAGGCATACAAATGTTGTCATTTTAATATACCAAACAACATAAGGCCGTAAGTACATTATTTATAAAATACCCTCATTTCCTTATTGGTAGCCCTAAAATACGTAAGAATATTTTTGGGGCGCGTAATTGAGAATGTAATGATCTTAATGAGGAAAGTTTTGCATTTACACAGATTAATTTCAATCGCAATGAATGTATGGAAAGAGCGAGCAATTCAAGCAAGAAATGAAATGCGCGTAATTTATTATAAGCGAAGATTGGAATCATTAAAGTCCAATGAAAAGTATCATTCGTTTTTACGCTTCGAAAGCTGATAATTAAATAATTCATACAACATATACTTTGCGTATTTTATTATTTTTATTTTCCATTTTCAGGCAGCAGAAACGTTCGAAACAGTTTTAAATTGAAAACGATTTGTGCTCAATTTATACAATATGAGTTTATTGAATAATATTTATTTAACAATTTCTATTTGAATCACTGATTCGTAAAAATTATCTATTTAATTTGTTATAAAAACTTATTGGAAGTAATTTGCTCATATACAGGATCTAGTATTTTAAATAAAAAAATGATTTTCTATTAAAATATTTTTATTAAAAAGAAACTGCAAACTTACAAAAATTCTCTCTTTTAAATAATTTTCTTTTGAACATTTGATGTACAAAAATTTAAGCTTTTCATTTGGATTTATAAAAACCAAATATAAATTTAATAAATCAAATTTTTATAAAATTAAAAAATGTTTTGATGAAAAAAAAAAAAAAATCAAAAATATCCCTGTATAAAAAAACAAAACATTTAGAATAAAATAACAAATTACGTTCAGTTTATTACTTTGAAAAAATTCCGCGCGCACACTAAACGGCAAAATAGGAATGAATAAAACTAAAACCGACAACATAATTAAACTAATTAATGCTTAATTACTCAGCGAAACATGTTTTTCACAATGTTGTATGCAAATTCGGTGGCGAAACGAACAACAAACGCGCATACAATACAGGCGAATTCGTTTGAACGGCTAAACAAACATAATAAGAGTTATGCGAAAATATAATTTGTGAGCAAAATCTTTCACCCGATTTTCGCCAGCGTCGACTCTTCATATAATTTCATTTTATTTGTTTCGAATAAATATAAAAATGTAAATGCGTGGTCCGTTTCTTTCCGCTCTTCCGACGGCTCGTAAACTCCGAAAGAAAGGAGGCAAAAATAAAAAACATAAAAAATGAAAACGAAATGGGAAAACGTATGAGAAAAGCCATCGGATGGACGGACGGACGCGCATTTAAATCACTTCTCCTATTCTAAGCGATTTCACGGTCACTTGAATTCGTCCGCATAAAAGACGGAGCGATTTTAAAGCTGCGGAAATGCATTAAGAACTATTTTCTCTGCTGCGAGTCCTTCTTCACATAAACCATCAGAAAAGCACAAATATAGTAGACGCTATATACTGACTTTTATAACAACATAACAAATCTTTTATACCACTCACTTCTTGTCTACTTTTACTAGCAAATTTTAAACATTTCTGACAGCAACATTTGAAAATTTGAATTTTTATTTAAAAGTATCAAAAACGGAAACTTCTTTAATAATTTATTAACTTTGAAAACTTCAAATATGAACACTAGGAAGCGTTTCGAAACAATATTTCGTATTCAGAGAGTTTTGACACAACGAAATATTTGAAATTTTCAAATGAAAAGCGAACAATTTCCATGTACCTACTATTCCATCTACACCTACACACTCACACATTTTTTCTCAAACATAAAACATACATATATTTATATAAAATACATTATGATAAAGTATATAATATATAACCAGTGTACGATATGTGTTGGTGTATGTGTGTGTGGGTGTATGTATGAAGATCATAAATATGGAGCGACATATCGGGTCGCGGTTTTCCTGCAGACAGTCCTAGCAGGAAGCCGCGCTAACAAATGGCTTTGTGACATCATATTTACACCCTCCGCAACAAAAATAATATATGTCCATTCGAATCATTGAGCACACTGTTGGTTTGTACAATGTCCCGGACGCAGAGCGACAAAAATTATAACTATGCTTGCGCTTTCTGGCTCTTTGTATCAGCCGACTATGCTATGTGCGAAACACATTTAATAATATATATTTAACGTCATATATATTAAGTATAGTTATTAATGGTGTTTTTACATTAGTTTGATTCATTTTACTTAGTTCTTATACGAGTATGAATGGTATGAGCTATTCAATAAAGTTTTGTTACTTTTCTTTTCGTTGGTTATAATATATCATAAAATTTTTATGATTTTACTAAAAGTTTTATTGAATTTTAAATGATAAAAATCATGATTATTCTTTAATTTGTGAAATAAATTAATAGAAAAGATTAAAATTTGATTATTTATTTTTTCTGATGAAATTATATAATAAATTTAAGAAGATATACTTTGAATTAATAATTTGTAAAATACTTTTGATTGTTTAGATATTATTTAAGTCTTCGCTAATATTGCTTCATATTTTATTTAAGTTTCCTTGGAAAATATAATTATTCCTTGATTAAAAAAATTGAATTAATTTTATTTTTATTATTATTATTATAAAAAAAAAATAGATAATTTTCTTTTTATTAATTCAGACAGAAACGAATTAGTGGAATTAATAATCTTTAAAAAAGTATATTTCCATGTTACAGTTTTATTTGGTTTATTGATTAAAACTATTCTTAAAAGCTATTATTACCCCTTAATTTTTATAAATGAAATTTAAATATTATTATTATTTTTTATATTTGCAAATAAAATTATAAACACCCGACTTTACAATAAAACAAAAACATTAGTTTTATTCAATATTAAAGTCCATATATTTGATTTATTGCATAGAACCCCCTTGAAAATATTAACATCTCTTAATTTAGTTAAAAAAAATTGAGAAATTTGATTATTATTTCTAATTAGAAAAAAAAAATCATAAGTAATATAAAAAATATATTCTTTTACTTAACAATCTCTTAAAAGCTTTGATTGTATAATATTAAAGTTTTCATAACTGTTCTTAAAAAGTATCTTTAGACAATTCATAATTAATAAATAATTTTTAATTAAACAGAATATAGTAAAGTTTTATTAATATATTTTTTGATTTACAAATGAAATTATAATTAAATCAAAAGCGCAACCTTTGATTTGGATGCATTAAATTTGAAAATTTACTAAACTATAGATTTGTATAATGAAATTTTACTATATATGTTTTTTTTAATCAGGAGAAGAAATTATAATATATTATATTGATTTTTGACTTAACAGTCTTTTAAAAACAGATTGTTCAACGTCCCAAATTTTTATAAAATTATATTTACCAGAAAAAGTTTTAAATAAAAAAATAACAGACGAAAAGCTCCCCTGTAAATATTATGATAACCGAAATATTAAATATGTAATAAATAGACATTAATATCTTTTTGAAGTGAAGTAAAAAAGACGGCTAAGAGTATAGAAAAGCGACACGTGGCAAAGCTTTTTGATGTCGGCCCCCGTTTTTGCCCATAAGGGCGGAAACAATTTTTAATTCCTATATATTTTGCGATAACAGACGACGTTTGAGGTATGCTAAGAATTTATATATATTCCCATAACGTACGAGCAGTGTTATTGTGGATTTCGAACGCGCCCCGATTACCGTTCTTCCAGAACGTCGAGCTACCATTACAAGCCACCCCTTTCCTACTATCTTCTTCCATACTTCTTCAGAGCTAGATACTTTTCCTCTACTCGTATATGTACGTACGTACCATCATCACGAACGGGAGCAAAGAATACCCAAAGTATTTTTACCTATACGCGCATCGCAGATATATCCTTGATATTCGCTTGTTATCAGCAAAAATTGCCCTTTCGGATGCCGTTTCCGCTTCGGTACGCCCAATCTAATACCACAACAACGCACGAACAGTGAAAAAAAAAAGTAATACAGAAACGACAAACAAGCGAAATTTGCAATTAAGCAAAAGACAAACGAGTAATGCGACGCAACAGCATCATCAACGTTGCACGGATTATATGATTTTTTTTTCCTTTCTGGGCTCGTGTTTTATTTCACACATTAATAATGATGATATAATCAAAGTGTGTCACATCCCTTCGCAATATAGATGCGATAAACATTAATTCGCATCGCTGTTTGTAATGAACATGTCATGTCCAGTGACATCCCATTGTCACCAGGGTGACTTATCGCAAATGTACAATCTATACTTATATGCATATGTAATTTGGGATCGTGTAGGTGCCATAATCTGACTGCTGATTACCAAAATTCACCCTTTTTTCTTTTCTCTCGGACCCGCGCGTTTGTATCGTTTCATTACCAAATCATTTTTCAAATTTCCAATCTCCGATGATACAGTATCGGCATATTGCTAATGGTGATTTTTAGAAAACAACAAAACAATTTTTATAAACAAAAATTAAAGGTTGTTTAAATCAAAATCAAAAGAATATAATTACGATGTTTTTAAAATTAATTTTGGGAGATTATATTTGTAAATTTATTTAGTAATAAAAAATGCCAATAAAGTGTAATATTACAGGGATGGCAAAAACAAATCTTTTAATGTTGTCCTTTGGGCTACTTATCAGCGTCCGCAATCGTTTATCACCGCTGTTAATCTTATTGGAAAAGAGTCCTTCGGGACTCTTGTTCAGGGCTACAGCACACTAAATAATGGTCTATTAATAAGGGGTCAAATCCCTCGGGGATTCCATGCAATATGTTCGCATCGTTAATATTCGTCATTATCAAGTGACATCCTTATCGTCTCCTTAACACCCTTGTTCTGCTTTATACATACTTATTTCATTTATACCATAAAACATATTTCCAAATATATTTTTACTTTTAAATTTATTATGGTTGGAATTTATTTTTTCATAAAAATAATAATAATAATATCTAACTGTTAAGGAATCATAAAAGAAAATCGCAGAAAAAGTAAAATAAAAATCCGAATCCCGTAAAATCGTTTAACCGAAAAAACCCTCAATTGAAACAAAAGATTTGCGTTTAAATACAGGAACATCACGACTACACATCAGAGGCAAAGCGCGAAAAAGCGTCGCGTTAAATCTCTGTGTGAAACCGCGCAACATGAAGATTAGGGGTGTCCTCCACTTTAACTACATGTAAATACAATGCATATGGGGACGCACAGATCACTCTTCAGCTTTTACACACACAACCTACACAAATAGAGACTCATTGAAAGCTACACTCACACCGTAAATGATTTACTTAATTATAAAATGATCAGAAGCGGAACTCAAAGCTCAAAGCTGCAACTGTAACGGATAGATCCCAACGGTACACTATAAATGCAAATTGATAATAGTAATGCGCCAAGTGGTAATAAATATTTAAGTGTGGGCAAATGGGCGCAAAGAACATACCGTTTAGGGGGTTGTTTTAGGTAGAGTTAATGAGTCGAGACTATACATATAGCATTCACCTAGTATATGTATAGTATACTGTATGTATAGCTATAGAGGAGCACGCACTAAATCTATAGTGTTTGTGTTCGTGTTCATTTCTGCTGTAATGCACTCGACACAATGATTGCCTAATCGATTCCTACACAGTCCGCTTGTCCTTAAAGACACTCTTTGCCGAATAGGTCCTCCTGATGGGCAAAATGTCCCGTGCTCTCTCGCATATACATACATTTATGCATTCCTTTCTACAGGTACATTATGTATTATATTATAATAATATATCGCATTTTGATTTGCAAAGGGTGCTTTTTCGTTTTTATTTTGTGTTCGTTTTTAACCGTTTATTTCTTTTCAATTGCTGATTGTTTTCTTCAATCGAAGAATTTATTTTTCAGTTAAGATTTATTTAATTTTATTATTATTATCTATCGCTATAGTTTTATTATTTTATATAGAGTTTTATGTCGCTTATTTAATTTTTATTAAATTGTTAATTCGTTGCTTTTCAGCAAATTGAGATAAATATACTTTCAAATGAAAAATTCCTCTTTTAACTGTTTGCTTCTCAGTTTCTCACAGAGTTATTTAATAATTCGATTTTTTTATATCGTATTTTTATATTGTAAAGTTGTTTGATAATTTAATTATCTATTTTTTTTAAATTATTATATTGTACTTTTAATAAAAATAATAATAATTACTATTTTTGAATTAATATGTAATTAATTAATTATTGAAATATATATTTAAAATATGAAATAAATTAAAATTTTTAATAGTTTTTAACAATAAAAATGTTATTTTATCATATTATTATTTCTAATGTATCTGGAAATAATAATAAAAGTTTTTAAAAATGTATTTTAATTACCGCTTCGTAACGTTACTATTTTCAATAGAAAATTTAAAATTAATTTTAAATGTGTGCCTTCAACGGTTTAAGTTTTTTGATAATATTTTTCTCTGCTTTAAAGCTTTGTGCAAATTAAAAAGGCTTATTTTTATAAATGAATTATAGAAATTTTAATAATAAAAAAAAGAAACGTTTGAAAAAAAAAATTACAAGAAGGATCATTGAAATAACTATTTCAATATATGTCAACTATATTTTGAAACACTTTTAAAAGAAAAATAGTAACTAATTTTAATTTTTTTTTTTGTATTTTAGTATTATTTTAAAGCTTTTTGTTAATACAATCATATGACCGTTTGGTTGTAATTAAAAAAACTGACTTATTTTGAGCAATTTCAAACGAAAAATTGAAATGAAATAAAAAGAAAATTGACTGACCTTTAACAATTGATGAATTCACATTAAACATAACATCTGCAACAACAAAAAACATGAATTAGTAAAAAAAAACAACCAATAAGTTAAAAAAAACAATGAAAAAATAAAAATCAAATAAAAACCAAAATATTGCTATATACTTTTACAACCAAACGAACATTTATAGTGAGTTTTTAAACATAGATATATTTACCGATGCACGGGTATTGATGATGTGTGCACAGCGGAATAATTTAATGACGAACAGTAACGCACAATGCAAAAACATTTCGTTACATTTTATGCATTAACAATTCGGACATCGTGCAGAGAAACGCGCCTTTCATTATTTGGTCGGTGCGCACATGTTATCCGGAAATAGTCCGGGAAGGAAACATCAAACAATGGGGCCGAACAAACGATGTGCACACACTCGAAGAGTCAATCATGGAAACACTTACCCATTTACCATTCATCGTCAACTACTACTCTATAACCATCTACTCTTATAACAGTGTAACGTATTTGAGGTATCAGTGGGCCGGCGCATTCACAAATTTACAAGCGAATCAAGCAACCTCTTAAGGCTGCGAAATGGATACTTAAATACTTAACAGTTGTAAAAAGTGCTTTGGATAATCTCATTATAGGCATTAGTAAAGAGATTCAAAGACACACGGAAAGAGACAAAGAGCATATAAGAGCTTCGGGGAAAGAGATATGGCAGTGTATAGTAGTTATGGGAATTAGTCCAGTCGAACGATTAAACAGACATTTAGGGGTCTTAAAGGGTTGTAGGTTGTAGGTGCAGGACCGCAATTTACATACGTGCCACGCATCCACACATCAAAGCAATCCTTTTTGGGCTTAAAATAATTTTTACAAAACACACCCCCTTTTGCCGCCGCCACCGCCGCAGCGGCCGCGTGTGCTATATGCAGGCACGCATAGTAGATAGGTGTACAGGACACACTTGTGTCGTGCTTTGCTCGCCGCTCTCGCACTTCGTTTGAGAGGCCGCCAGCCCGCCCGCGTTTCGCTCGGCGGTGGTAGTAGTAAATGGGTGAACACACGCGATCATTTCACCGTAAAACCGTTTGGTGTTGGCAAATCAGGCGTACATTATGGATGGTACAATCCACTTTTGCACGTGCAATATTCCGCTCTCTATGTCCTTCTCCCTTTGCCTATACGTGTGTTGGTGCTTTTTATTAAAAGGATCACTTTGTGTTACATCCACCCTCGCACACAGTACACGCATTCACCATCCCACCAATTCCGTTTGCAAAGTAAAAACAAATAAATTACACGCAAAATTATATTGCTATATTGCAAGCACTGCTTTTGCCCTTTTTTTCCTGTTTCGCTGGTTTACAGTTCGTTTCTTTTTTTTTACTGAAATTACATTTTCTAAAAAAATATTTTTATTATTTAAAAATTTTAAAATATATATTTTAATTATGGAATTGAAAGTAATTTAAAAATCTATAACAATAATTTATTGAGTTCGTCCTTTTCAATTGTGCAGCATAATATAATGAGCAAAGTAAAAAAGAGATTTGCAAAAGCAGAGGCGTTACGGACGTGTGTGCACTTAATAGACGGTTACATGGACGTGAATAATAAGCGCATTGAATGCCGTTGCACCCCAAAACCGATCGGCAAAGAAGCGCAGAATGGAATCGGGAGTGGCGGCGATTCCGTGTGAACCAAATATGCAATTACTGTAACGGAGGCTGTAATCAGCGCCCCCCGTCAAGACGCCTGCTGTTGAGAAAAGGGGAACGCGACTGCGACGACTTTTTCCTCTGCTTCTTTTCATTTCGCATTCAGCACCACTTTTAGCCACCGCCATCACCAAGCAATGCAAAGCGGAGCAAAGCAACGGCAGAGCCAAGAGGCAATACAAAACAAATAATAATAAATACCACGGTCCACCCCAGAACTTAAACAGCGCTTTGTTGCCTACATTATTGTTATTATGATTATTAAGGGCGAATTCTTCCGAAAAACGTGTCATGTAATTGTTCACCACTTATTGAGAAAGTGCTTTTCAGAATAATTCAGCGTTCTCGCTTTTTCTTTCCATACATTCGTCCTTTTAAGGGGCCGAAAAGCACTTTTTCCACTTTCTACGCCGATTATTATTTAAGTGTTTATTTGAACCCGCTCACAGTGTTTAAGATTTTTTTTTGTATTGTGTATTACTAACATTTTTACTTTTGTAATTAAAAATATGTTTTTTTCCTTAAAAATTAAAAATAAAAAATGCATTTTTTTTTGGCTGCTAAAATAGTGTAAAATATCAAACTTAATTATAAAAAATAACGAAGATTTAGTATTAAGTATTTCAAGCATTTTTTTTTATCTTCTAAAATGTTCAAAAGTTTAATAACATGTGAATTCATTTAGAATTTAAAAAAATAAAAAACTAAATTCTAATATCTGCACTAAGTGTTAAATGGAATAATAGGTAATTATACAAAAATAACAACGACATTTTTAATAAGGTTTTTCAACCAAAGTGTTCTTTTTAAACTTAAAATTTAATTGAATAAAATTAATTACATTACAAAGGAAAAATTAAAACTTTTTTACCTGAAAAAAGAATGAAAGTAATTGTAAAATTAAAACCTAATAGAATTTTTTTTTTCAATTTTTTTATTTAAACATTTTGTAGTTTCCACTTTAAATTGAAAACAAAAAATATGAAATTATATTGTCTATAAAAAAGCTAAAGCGCTAAAAACCAAATCAGACGCAATTATAAAAAAATAGCGAAGCGTATATCCAATTACAAGAATCTTGAACAAAACAAGACAGAGCGCATAAATTTAAATTAGCGCGAGAAGCTCAAGAGGAAGCCAGCCAGGGCGCGAAATGCAAGCACACCAACATTTCCAAACAAGCGAAATTATAAGTGCAAGTTTAAAAGCGTGCGGCGTGTGTATCTTATTATTATCATCATCGCGTTACGGGGAAAGTAGTTAGTTAAGTTATCCTTCCTTCCTCTGGGTCTGGGCAAACAAATACGTACCAACAGCCACACACACACCAGAGAGATACAGCAGCACAGCATAGATCCAACTAAACGCGTATTCTCTTTGTATATGAGTGAGTATATGAAGAAGAGAAATGGGAGGCAAAGGACTAAAAGGACGAAACGAAGGAGACAGAGTCAGATAGACCGGAGCGCCTACAAACAACAAGAAGAGGCGAACGTATTTTCCAACGTAATTATCTTTCTCAGTTCGTTTCTCTCATTATCAGAGACTGAATTAAATAATCAGAGAGCGGAAGGGCAAACGAAGCGAGCCGAAATGACATTTCCAAATAGGTACGGGGGAAAAATAATTAACATCATTTAAAAGTCCGACGCGCTCTCTGCGCTCTCTGCTCGCAAAAAAGAAATACATAAGCGTTACATACCTACTTATTAACTAATGTATCAGCATAGCTTCATATACGAGTACACTCTTTAATTAAACGTCCCCACTGTCCTTTTTCCTTTTGTTTTCTCTACATTTTCTCTCTTGCTGCCTTCTCTTCTTTTCCCCATTTCTAACATTTCTACTATATGTATGTATATCTATAATATGCATCTCTTTTTCTTTCTATTAACACCTCTCTTCCTATGTGTGTTCCTTTGCAAATATAATTAGCGCAGTGGAACTCTTTAATTAAATTGCCCCGAGGATTTTTCCGAGTGTGAGAAGCAAATGTTTCCGGGAAATCTCCGCTGTTGAGAAACATGCGACAATAACAAAACGCGCGGCTGGAAATCTGATTATGCACCCCGTCGCCATCCAGTTGACGTTTCCTTCTAAGTCTAAGCATTACTCGACTACCCCTTTTGGCGAGAAGCCGCCGGGTGGTCGTTTTCCTCTTTGCTTCTGTACAGATCTTTGTCTATTTCGACAAACAGTTACTTGTTGTATTTTTTATTTTCATAAAAGATATCGACAGCAGCCTAAATAGTGCTTTTTGTGTATTTGTTGTTTGCCTATTGCATCGGTTATTTTGTTTTTAATTAGCCTGGCAAATTATATTTCAATTAGCGCGCGATTCATATGGATGGAAATTCAATTAGATTCATTGCGTTTTAAATAAACGCCGCTTCGTTATAAAACTAATTAGCGCGTGTGGACAACGCATTTATTTACAGGGTACATTTGAAATTTTCTATTTTATTTTATTAAATAATGGCATATTCAGAGGTTTATTTTTTTATTATTTTAGCTCGCTTTTCCCTTCCTGATTTCCCTTCCTGGAAATTGGAGTAGTAATAATTATTTTAAACTCACTTAAAAGTTTACTTTAATTTAAAAAAATCCTCTTAAATTTTACACAAATTACAGTGAATTTCAACTTCCTCTTTTTTAAGTCAATTTTCTACCGATTGAAGCTAATTTAAAATTTTCCTCCAAAGATGCTAATCGATCGCATCAATAAAAAAATTACATTACTTGCATTTTAATTAAATAACACTTTCTCTTTTCTGTGTTGTATTTTTTTTTTATTAATAAAAAATACCATTTAATTAAACAAAAAGGAGGCAAAAGCAATTGAAAAAGTAGTAAAACAGACACCCTGTATTAGATAAATATTTATTTAATTGAAGTACTAATTGTTCATTATTCGCAATTAAAAATGAAGAGCCAAACGAGCGAGCACTTTGTTCGCCAATACATCGATGATAATAATAATAATTGCCGGTTAATTCGTGTTTTATAACAAAAGCATAGTCGAGTGATTGGTCACGAAAAGCCCGGTCCATAGTTAGTAAATGCATATGTACCTAGAAAGAGCACCCCTTACGAGCGTAATGAACAATAATTTTTTGTCGCTACGTCCATGGCTCGCATTGTCGGCTTTATGTTAGTTAGTAGGAAAGTAAGTACGTATTAGCAATGAACGGACACACATAATATGATTGCGGTTAATCGCATAACGAAAAATCAGCGACGTCGAATGCACCCAATGTGGAAACGCATCGACATAATAATAAGAATGTCGCGCCGTCGGAGCACACAGCCCTTATTATCATCCGGCTCCCTACTCAGTGGGATGCCATTACTTATTCTAAACTGACTCCTTTTACCTAGATCACTCAACCAGTCCCTAATGCGTCCCGAAAAGATTTCCTATGCCAAAAATTCCTCGCACAAATGCGAAGCTGTTGCAATAAACGAATGATGTCCTTTTGCCTATATCGTTCGTTCACTCTCCCTGTGCCCACTTGAACACCAATTTATATTTCAAATGTGACAAAATATTGTGCTCGTACAGTTATTAGACTTATTCGCTCTTGAAAATCGTTGACATTGAAAAAATTCCCACCTGGTGGTACTTTTATCGGATACCGTAAAATAATCCGAATTAAAAAATTTTAAACATTACTCTTGTAAAAGGAAATTATTGAATAATAACTTTAAACAAATTTAACTATGAATTTAAAGAAAAATTAAGACCTTATTTGCTTATGAAGATCGGGGTTGAGTAAACACAACAGAAGCAAAGAAAGTAATAATTTCCGCGCGAAGTATTTACTTTACATCTTTTTTGGTTATATGCATTACACATACATTGAACCCATATACTATACTACAAGAATTGCTGTGTTTGGTAGGAAAATTGGGTATTTGAGTTGGGTCGGTTTTACGCGAAACAACATATTACTTTCCTTATCGGGCGCTATTCTTCTCCGGCAACTTCTGTGTGCATGTAGGTACTTTAGTGCGCCGCCCCACGAACAACTAGTTAGCTTTATCGCTTCACACTTCATTCTAGCGAACACGCAAAATGGCAAAAGTTTACCGGGGAAAATGAATGTGTGTTTGTGCTTGTGTAAGTGTACAGTATAGGCGCTCTGCTATCAGCAACCGGGGAAACTCTCTCTACTCCAAAGAAGAAGTAGAGACACTCAGCCCAGCCACCGGCACAGCTATAGGTGATGGTGTAACAACGACGCAGAACGAGCGTGTTTCCTAAGAGAAACTCGGGTGCGTTATACCGCCAAGGCGAAAGCTCCGCTGAGGAACAGAAACTGTCAGATATGCCATACTTATAACCATTTTCCCCGGGAAATCGACTCGAGATAAAATAATGGATATTACTCAAACAGATATTCGGTCTTGCTGTAAAATACGTATACTTTTTTTACACTAAGAAGGTAGAAATATCAAAAAAGAAATTCTAAATTAAAATTGTAACGAAAAAAATTTAAAAAAACGATTTAATTGCCAAACTTTAAAATAGTTTAAAAACAAATAAAAATGTCGCGGGGGTAAAGGGAGTAAGTACATTAGGTACACATAAACGACTTAATAAGAATATCTTAACATTGCCGGTAACAAGTTTAATTGGATTAACGCAAACCGAGCTAACGAACGAACATCGCGAGTAATCTAGTCTGAAAGTTGGTGCGTCTTCACCAAAATCATTCATAAAGAACGATGACGCCAAGCAAAAAGAGCGCACTGCAGATCTACTGCTGATTTCATCGGATTGAACGAATGAGCGCACCCAGAGGGAAATATTGCCGGTATACATTCGGTGGCCGATGATTCTGGAAAAGAGCAAACATGATCTGCGATGTGCATCCTGGACTATTAGAAGCAAAGTTGCCCTAAGAACTATATATATATAGTATAAATGCGCTCGCCGCCCCCGCTTGCCGATGCCGATTTGGGAACCGCAGCATAAGCAGTGGCATCAGTGTGCAGCTTCGTTACGGGTATAGAGATGCACGCAAAGAAGACGAAGTAGCGTTGGATGGATGGATGCGGGGTGAACACGTATAAGGAGGACGGGCAAGGCAAGAGTAAGAAGAGGAGCATCAGTAGAGCCGGGAATGAAGTGCTCGCTCCACTGACGATCCAAACAACTGGAAAATGAATTTCCTTCATCGAATCCATCCCAGTTAATTTACGACCGAGGCTGTTTATAGACAGATACAGAGACCATACATACGCGCCGGATCAATCAGACTGACGGAGCCACTCTTGCAAGACGCTGATAAGATTTATACCGAAGAGTTAATACCGCAACCGTTCCGAGAGGCTCAGCGACGAAAGGCTTATACCACTCATGCAGCCGCTATATTACAAATAAGAAATTATGTATTTCATCATCATCATCATCATCATCGTCATCGTCATCGTCTTGTCTTCCACCTACACATTGCATCATTATACCTTTAATATAAGTATATGATGCTGATGATGACAAAGACGATGGAGCTTATGATGAGGCTCAGGAAAGCTTCAGTTTGACTAATTTTTTTAATTGATTTTAGATAATTTTGATATTTTTTAACTTCTAACAAAGTGAAACATTAGCAAATTTTTTTAAATGAATAAATTTGTTAAAATATTTATAAGTTTTAATAAAAAAAGTCTTAACATAAGTAGTTCTCTTTTAAAACAATAAAAAGTAAACAATTAATAATTATTAATGGAAAGATTCTGCAGAAATTAATTGTCGGTCTAAATTAAAAAAAAAAAGATATATTTCTTAATATCTATTGTGGGCAAGAAGGCTCAGAAAAGCTCCAGAATTTATTTTTTAATCGACATCATTAATTTTTTTAAATTTCTATATTTAATTTATTTTTATTTTTTATTAATAATTAATCAAATTTGCAGAAAATTGATTTAAGGAAAGACTGGTTAATCAAAATGAACAATTATTATTTTAATTATAAGTCCAATACTTATGCCAGTAATTAATAATTATTATTGAGAGAAAAATTGTTTAATTGGTTTTGCCAAGGCAAAAATTTAATTTTCATTTTTGTTTTAAATATTTTTAAAAATCAACTATTGCTGAAAAAGTGAAATATATTAAAAATTTAAAAACTTCTTAATTCAAAAAGATTTTTCTACTATTAACAAAATACGGATTAATCACAAGTAATATTAAGTAAAATTGTTTTCAAATAAATATAATTTAATTACAAATCCATTACTTTCATTTTAAAACACTAAAAATAAAATAATTAATAATTGTGGAAAAAAGCAGCTTTATGGATTTCTGCAAAAGCAGAAGGAGCAGCGGTACGGCAAGCACAGTACGTATATAAAGAAGAAGGAACGGTATCAGGCGTTCGAGTTTATAAATCATGGTATAAATCACGAAAGCGACGAGGGTTACATGGGTTCGGTGTGTAGTATTATCGGCCTGGTTCAGCATAGTGGGTGTGGACGTTCGCTAGCTTCTGATTACCGATGATGGATGACTATGGAACACACGTGAACGCTGGTTGCGAGCGAACGCAAACGCGAACAACCTACAGATATCTGCTTTCCATTCACCCCATTCTTGCACATAAACACCTCCGCTACCGGTATTATTATCGTTATTATTTACAACCATTACTCAAGAAGATAAGCGCCTGCTAAACGTTCAAAACCGAAACACGTTGGCAAAAGGAACAACAAAATGCATACCACCAACCTGTGTGCTGTATAACTTTTTAATGTCTTTTATCTTTTCATAACACATACACCCCAAAACCTTTTTCATTTTTATCAACAAAATCCTATCGGTTTTATAATATTTATAGTGTGAACTGATTTAAGAACATGCAAAATATACATTACTTTTGTTCTTGCCCTTATTATAGCAGAAGAAATAAAAAGGAAAATCTTTAATTTGAATAAAGAAAATTTCAAGAGCAATAAATCGCAAGGTTAATTAAGAAATGTAATTAGTCCCGTCCCGCTTTTGATTAAAAGCAAGTGACGTTGTGCTTTATATATATATATATAGATAGATGTATATTGCAGGAGTGCAGAATCCTGAAATGCAAGTGACAAATTTATTCGTATTATTCCGATAAGTTGAACATGTTTGTGTAATGTACGTGCACGCAGTTAATATCATTATAGATGGAGATGTTAACACGGACATGGAATGGAGACGGCAATAATTCTGCACATTACTCAATTAGTTTCAGTGTGTGCAATTGTAAAGCTGATGGCGACAATAAAGGGCAGTGTACACAATTTCCACGCTCGCTCCATCCACTCTCATACAGAGCAAAGGATCTCTCCTCCGTTTCGAATAATGGTTCACAATGCAGCAGCAGCAGCAGCAGTAGCAACAGCATCGAGAGGGTCGAAGTCATCATCATCACCATCATCGGAATCGGCATTAGTTTTACTCTCGCTTTACTATATCCATACGCTGTACTCTCTCTTTCTCTCTCTCGAGGGCTCTAACCGTCACGGATTAATTTAATAAAAGATCGTTCGAGATGATCAACATAAATCATCCACTTTATTTCCCATCCGCACTCACTTGACTTTTAACACCGTTTAAGCTCTCAACTGAAAGGCTTTCGCAACTACTGTATAATGCAATGATTTGTTTTATTTCTTTTTTTTTTTGTAATTTTTATTATAAAATTTAATAATTCATTTTTACAATGAAAAATCTTAGTAATATAAAAAAAGAAAATTTAATATAGAAAAAAGTAGCTTTTGTATTTTCATCCGAAAGCAAAAACATGTCGTTGTATTGTATAGCGGTGGCTGTAGTGTTAAACATACGCCATATATGTAGGGAATAAAGCAAAAGAATTCAAAAATCTTGTTTTCAGAGCAATTTCAAAGAAAAGCAGCAGAAAATTCAAAGACGACACTTACCGGTGCACACAACAAAAGCGGAATATTAGGCCCAATAAGTAAATACGCATGTAAGCAGCAGATGTTTACACGTCCTTTTGACCAAAGTTGTGTCATTGTTAACACCAGAAGAAGGGTCGCACTTCAGAAGCCGACGACAGGCATTATAATGTAATAAATTATGTGATTTGTAGCTTGCGACAGGAAAAAAAAAACGTACAGGAAAAGAGATGAAGCAAAATATTATAGAAAATAAAAATTCAAAAATATACAGAGAACAGGAAAGGAAGAAACAGAAGTAGAAGAAGAGGTTGAAGAAGAGGAAGAGCGTAGAAATGCATGCATAATAAAAACGCTAAGTCAAGTGAACATCATCGAATGGTGGTTGTTGGATCAGTGGCCAGTAAATGGAGTGCACAGAAGCGTAGGTAAACAATGAACACCTAATCGAATCACACTATAGGGAAAGATACTTTTCCACCTGTTTTGCGAAACCGAAAAACTGCACACAACGAATGCATAGGTCATTAGATGCTCGCCACGCGTACCTACCACTTATTCTTTCCACTTTTTTTCCATTCTAACGGTGCGCGCTCTCAGTGGGCGCGACCGGAAAAATGTATAAGGACGTGACAAAAGTGCAGAGGTGCAGGGGGTAAGTATAAGTGAGGGTGGAAAAAGTGTTTTGAATAAAAGACTCAATGAAAGGTGTAATTGATAACAGATGAGCGTCTCTAGTTTTCCGCCACGATGCGCGTCCGCTTCTTCTTCTTCTTCTTCATCTGCTGCAGCAGCACAATCAGCGTGCGGACCACTTTTTGCACTTCGTATCCTTTTGCAAAAGGACGAAACCGCACAACCATGGTCTCTACAATCTCCACATAAATTCATAATAATATTTGCCTCAGCTTATTGTTTTTGTTATATGGGTACTTATGTAACTGACGTATCTGCATGCAGCAAAATAATAATACGTGGAAAATATCGTATTACTTGACGTATTAATTCCGACCCATCGATCCGAACGTTCGATTCAGATGCAAGTCAATCCTAGACAAAGAGTCTATATTTATAAAAATGACAACGGAATGTAACCGGATACCCTTTACTTCGACTATACACGCAATTAATATTTTATACAAGAAAACACTTTTAGTTTTCTTTTGTTTAGTGCTCATGTTTTCCATCAAGTAATTTTTTTTAAGAAAGAAAATAAAAGGTAATTTAAGTAAATAGAAAAATCAATCAAAAACATAAATTATTTTTTCTTAAAAAAAAAACAGTTTATAATAACTACTAAAGGTTTTTGTCGAATGTACGTATGAATTTAAAATGATGGTAATACAAAATTACAAATATTTAGTATTCATAAAAATAATTGCTTTAATTACCATAATAAATTATGTTTTTTATGTGTAACCTATCCTCAATTGAATAATTAATTAATTATTTTTCATTTTACGATAAAAAAATTAAATAAAACTGTACTTTATGATATAATACGTAATTAAATTAAATAAAAAAAAGCATAAAACAGGATTAAAATAAAATTTGAATATTAAAATCAAAAAGTTTTAAATTTTCATAAAAATTGTATAGAAAAAACTAATTTGTTCCTTTAAAAATCACAAAAGAAATGAAAATTAATCAGATATATTTATAAAAAAAGAAAAGAAAGAAACCGTTTAAAAAACCTAATCCTAAGACGACAACATTGCTTTTGTTGGGTTTGCTCGCTCTGTAAATGAATACTTTAGAGATCAAATCTCTCCGCTCATGCTTAATTTGGTACCTAAATGACACAAATGCGAAACGACGACGTACATAATATAGGTACCTACAAGCAGGACATTTTTCTTTAGAGAGTAGTCTATACGTGAAACCGACACACCAAGGTGGTCGACTCATGTCATCAATGCTCAAATGAACAGGTGGTTTTTTTCTTCTCCTGTTCTTACCTCTATACACAGCTACACACTCGCGCTTACGTTATTCTTGTTTTACCGTATAAAGAAAACTTTACCACATAATATTTCTCATAAAAAAATGCCCCACACGCATTAATTATCATTATACCAAACACCGAAGAATTTCAATTAGTCGTGCGGCACTCATTAAATTTACACATTTTTACGCATTGTGTCTTTAATTATGCAAAGATCGGGTTTCAAATTGTTTATCTAATGTTTCATTTTTTGCTTATAATGATCTTAGACATTTTTAATATGAAAATTTATTAATTTATTTTTATTTAATGAGAACTTGTTCATGTAAATTTCTTTTTTCAAGTTAGTAATTTAATAATTTAAATTAATGTTTTTTTTTATATAAATTTACAAAAAAAAACCTTATTTAAAATTTACCAAGTCGTAATTTGAAGTATATTTTTAAAGCAGAAAACCAAAATGTAGAAAAGAATAAATAAAAAAAGGAAAAAGACCAAAAGAAAGAACATTTATAGTTATAGCACGTGCATAAAACAGGCGGTTCGAATAAACACTCCACCCTGGGGAAGATCAATATCGGGACACTCCCACGCAGGACCCGAACGTTGGATGAAGGATGTACACGCAACAAATTCGCACACAGGATGTGCGGAACCGCTCGTAAATCCCATACTGGGGTGAAAAAAGAAGAAGCGCGCGCCCAACTTCCAACTTTTATCCTACATACCATAAACCGACTCTAATTACGCTTACGAATTATACTTTTTTTTCTCATCCCTGCAAGTACATACAATCGAATATTTTTTCAATAAAATAAATTATTTTTTTCAATGCATAGATAGATATAGATTACAGAGAAAGAGAGAAAGGTACCTAAAATATACACTTAGATATGTGGGAGTCGAAGGAGTGCAATCATTCCGCATGTCTAACCGTATTTCCGATATGATTAGAGACAACCAAATCGTAACAAATCCCCAGTAGGGATGCTGCACACACGTCTATTCTATATACTACATTCGATATTTCTATATCTTATTTTGATTTTCCGTTACGCGCTACAACTATAGCTGTATAGAGGGAAAGGAGATAAGAGCGTTTGCCGTATGTCGTTATGTGAATACAAACTTTAAGGGTTTCTTCCTGTTTCTTCTGCCACTGTCTAGAATGGTATACTGTTTGGTACAAAATCAAAAACTATACTGAAAACGTTCCGCACGCATAAATAGACTGAAAATGTATATCTGTGTGCGTGTGCCTGTACGTGTGCACTGTGTGTGTATAGGCAGAGTAGATAGTAGCATTTGGGTGCGGAGGAACAAGCAAAGGACGACAGTTTCCAAGCTGTATCTACTACACTATACGCGTATAATGTGCTCGTGGAAGCGTTATGTCAGTGAGGGAGGAAAGCATTGGACTGTACGTAACAGCTGATGTCACTCTCTTTCCCCTATGCGCTTCTCTCGCGAGACTTTTCATTAAAATTATTTGGAGGGAATACGCGCGATAATTTCATAAAATATGTATTTCGCTTCCTTATCTTTTGCTTGCTTTAGGCTTTAGGGTTACACGACGGATTGTGCCCCCGTGACACAACCGTTACGCATAACCCATCAACGCTCTTTGCACTTTTAAACTTTAAACTGCCTATGCTGAGTATTTAATTCAAAAAATGTTAAGATTAGATATTGATTAGTGCAGAAAAATCAAGCAAATTAAACAATCTCAATGAATTTAATTTTTTTAAATAAAGTTTAAGGCTACTTTTCTTGTTAATTGAAACATGAAAACTTTAAAGAAACTTGAAGCTTTACATGCAAATATTTTGCGCTTGGAAAACGACAGAAAATATTTGAAGTACAATTGGAAATGAAAAAAAAACTTACCCTAACTTCAACAGCGAAGCTGACCCACATTCGCAGCCAAATTGGTTTTAGTCCTTACGCTGATTTAAACACCACCCCAAAACGCACAACTTGCATGAATCACCCTCCATCCAAATCCATATCTGAAACAAAAAAACACACTTTGCAAAATCATGTACTAAGCAAAAAAGAAAACAATCAAATCATCTTATAGAAGCTTAAAAGAAGTATTTGAAAATTGAAACAGTTAGAAAAGTAGTAGTAGTAGTAGAGCTTTTTTGAATGGCGCCTTTGGTGGTAAGCGCAGAAGTTTCCAAGCAAGCGCATGACCGGCGCCTCCGCTTGGGCTAACGACGTGGCTCCCTCTGTACGGCCGGTATCCCTCACGCATGAGGGGACAATTAGAAGGGAAAATCGATGGTTGAACCAACCCCCTGTGCAGTGAGGATTGGTGCGAGGGCCCAGCGCTCACCTACCATTGGCGTGCCATTGTGGGGATACCATCACACACCTCGTGAAGGTGTCCACCGGGAACGCCGATCGAGAGTGTGTGTGCATGATGTATTATTGTTATCATCAGTCCGTCGTCGAGATCAGGTGCCTGAAGAGCAGCGCACCCGACCAACTTTCCTCACGTTCGTCGGCTCGAGCGCGTTAGTGACGACTCGTTACCGATTTAAGTACCCCGCTTGCACCAACTATTACCGCACGTAAACTATTTTTAATAGCCCTCGTATCTAAGTACTACTGTGATAAATCAGCTAGAAAACGTTGTTCGGGGCACTTTCACTGTGTAAATATTTTGTGTGACTTTATGTGATAATTATCCTGTTGTGCTAAAGTTTCATGGACCGCTAAGATGTCATCTCGCATTATTTTTATTTAGTGCTAAATGTGAGTATTTTTTTACAAGTTTTATTTTGCGCCGGTTAATGCGGTTGTCGGAAGTTAAAGAATTTAAAGGTCTATTAATTTTTGCTCTTAAAATTTAATTATTTTTGCAAAGCAAACACTTAAACATTATTATTATAAATTTTTCTACAATTTTTTTTTAATCAACATGACTTTAATAAATCATTAAATAAAAGTGTTTTTTTTATATTAAATAGTGAAAATTGTTTTCTCATATTTAAAATTTTGCAATTTTTGTTGCAAAGAAGTTAAAACAGTAAATATTACAACTAATAATTAAAAATTAAATAGAAATGTACATAATATAATTAAATAATTAAATTAGTAGGATTTTTCACTTTTGTTGTGAAAGAAAAACTAAAAACATTAATAATTTTTAAATAAAGCCGGTGAAAAATGTTTGAACAAACAATGCCCGGAATGATAATGAAAGAGCCTAGTTATACGGGAGAGAAAAACATTTCGGGCGGGTAAGTTCCGGTTGCGACGGAAATACGCTCTATAGGGACATTTTAGGTGTTTATTATGTCGAGTCCGCGAATGGTATGTTCCGACACATACACTAGCACACATAATAATGTCCCCTTTTTTTCGGGGGAGAAAGCGAGCGCGCAGTCCGAGTTAATTTTCATTAGTAAAGCGGGCTAAAATTTATCACCCCGTCGAAATTACACCCCTTTTTTGCCATCTACCGCTTCTTCTTCTTCTTCTTCTACTTCCGCTTCCTATTTCTTCAGCGTGGCAACAAGCGTAGTACATTACACGCGTATAAATAAAACGGGAAACAATTAATTAATTAAGCGCCGGTAGTAGTATAGTAAATTATTAGTCGAAGCAGGTATTAAGTGGTCTTAAATTGATATTTATGATATTTCTTCTGGAGTGGTCCCGCTCAAGGGCTGCAAGTACCTTATTGCGTACTTTAGGGATTAGAAGCACGCGCTCGGGGGAGGACCGATAATATGATTTCGAGTAATTACCGCGCAAGTAAATTTGTTGTTAATTTACTAGCGCAAGGGGAGTGTAATTATCGCACGTCGCACGGTTTACCATCATCATCAGTAGTAGTTTTTTTTTTCTGCTTTTCTGTTCGCAGAAGGGTGTTTTTCGATTTGAAAATCGGCGATTTTTCGAAAGGGGAGAACAGTAGAAAACCGCCATCATTCTGCCGGCACAGCAAATTGGTGCCACGGTGGCACCATGGCCTACAGCCCTCACGTCCGTCGACGATATGGCCCATAAAGGTAAAGGTAATGACCATAAATCGCTATAAATATTCTCTAACCCTCATTTTTGAATATTTATATTCGTGTCGTGGTCCTTCGTACATTAAGTTTATTTTATATTACATTTATAAGGGTACTCTAAATTTTCTTACGTTACATTTTTAAAGCTTTTTTTCCAAATTGCTAACTGATTTTTTCATGAATATTAAATTATTTCACATAAAAACAGCAAAGCTAATAAATTTAAAAGTGTATTACACTGTGGGAGTGCTTAAAGAAATGCTTAGTAGAAAAATTGCCCATAAAATGCACTTGAATAATTTGCCGGAGTAATTCAGGGGTTAAATAACGAAGTATGAAATTAGAAGAAAGCTTTGGCGGTGACGCGTTTAAAGGCAAAACATTTCGTAGAGAGTATATACCGCTTGCTGTTTCTGGGGTGAGAGACGATCCTTTGTACGGGTGACATAGGAAATAGACCTCTTAAGCAATGAATGAAGTGCAGCAAGCAGCATTCGAGCATTGCCCACCCCCTTATGCAATATATAAAAATCGAGCCGTGTTCACCTTTCACAAGCAGATTCCATTTGTCACCTTTGCCAACAAGCACAAAAAACGTTTTGTGCGGATTATATTTATCGTTTTCGATACAAAAATATATATTATATACTGAATATCGACACTCCAAGTGGCAACTTATGGCTTTTGAAACGAACAAAACTATAAATAAGAAAATAGCCATTGAATGAATCAATGAAAAAAAAAAAGAAGCGAAAACCACAAATGTTTTTTTTTGTTGTTGAAATTTTTGGTTTTGATGGTCATTAATAATAATTGCGTAATAAAAAAAAAACTAGAGAAATATTTGATGTGCAGACTCGTGATGAATGATTGGCATTTTCTGGGGTTGTCTTCTCGTGATTTCTTGAGGAAATGCCTCGCACTTGTCAGTTCCTTTACTTTTCAACGATCCGACTCACTGCTACGCTTGTCACGTTTCCTCTTTTAGATAAATTGCAAAAACCATCACTCGGGGAGACACCCTACATGTACATAAACGCACACACACACATAAAAAAGCCCGAAAATAGATTCGCTAAAAATGTGGCCATTTTAATACTGAATAGTAAATACTATGTGCATGGAATCTTGCACTATAAATACAGTTGTAAATGTTGTAATACAAACTGGATAATAGAGACTAAACAGTTGTGGCACCCCTAACTAACATCATCGGTAAACATGGGATGAATAGACTAATCCCGGACCGTGTCGTCCGTGTCCACAGAAATCTCGTAACATTCATTGCAGCTTTGCTGTACCTATACATTCAGTCAATTTGTGGGGAATTTTTCTCAATGAAAGCATCTTCTTATGGAATTTCTACTAAATTTCACAAGTATTTTTCATAAATTACATCTTCTTTTATTTGTGTCAAATATTTTGAAACTATAGTCAATTAAGCGATGTCTTAATGGAACTTACAATGGTTGATCGCTGATCCGTTAAGGTTTCGAATAATTGCTAAAATAAACTGCTGAGTTTCATTACAGGTAAAAATGATTAATGTGTTAATTGAGAAGAAGAGAAAAACGAGGTCTTAATAGATCAAGTACCGGCTAATTTAACTGGAAACTAATCCCAAAGGTTTTCCTCTTAAGGGCTGTGAATAGACTTTGCATTTATTAAGATCCCGTTCGAAAAGAGGTAAGGTCAGTCGTCATTTGACGCGACATCGAATTTAGCTTGTTTGTCACACCGTTTTGATATAAGCACAGTTTACTACAGAGCTGTTGTGGTACTGATGATTGTTCTCAAGTTTTTCTATCAAAAAACACAAAAAATATATTACATAAAAAAAAAAAATTTAAAACTTTTTGATGGAAACGCGCAATTTTATTAGTTGCTATTAACCGACTGTGGTACTGTGGCCCAGGTCATAGCGGTGTGAACCAGCTAGGCGGTGTTTTCGTCAGCGGACGTCCCTTGCCCGATTCCACTAGACAGAAGATCGTTGAATTGGCACATTCCGGAGCCAGACCGTGCGATATTTCTCGAATACTGCAAGTGTCGAACGGATGCGTTTCCAAAATACTCGGCAGGTAATTTCCAATTAACATTCATTCTTCTTACAATTTGGATTTATTATTTATCAAAAAAACAAATATCGCGGTTTTCACAACAAACCCATATTTAACAAGCAAAATAATTAAATAAATTTAATATTAATTTAATTAATTAAATTAATTTAATTAAAGAAAAAGCAGAAGCAAAAACAAAACCAATTGAATGTGAACGAATTTTTATTTTACAGGTACTACGAAACGGGTTCGATTCGACCGAGAGCCATCGGCGGTTCGAAGCCGAGAGTGGCCACGGCGGAAGTAGTCAACAAGATATCCGCTTACAAACGAGAGTGCCCTTCGATATTCGCATGGGAGATCCGCGATAGATTGCTGCAAGAAGGAGTGTGCACCAACGATAATATACCCAGTGTAAGTACATATCACTTTATTTTTCTTTTTTTTATTTATTTTTTAATATGCTATCAACGACTGAAAGTGCGCTTCTTATACACTATAGTGAAATTTAAAAGGGAGCTTATATGTAAAGGGGGTTTTAAGCTGTCGATTCCGATAACAAGTTTAGTACGTGAAGCGTTTAATCATCCTGTAATCATCGGTTTAACCTGCGTGACGGAATATCAGCCCCTCTTCCTATGCTATATTGCGCTATACACGACTACATCAATTTTAATTCGTCGTCGCGGGCACGCTCCCGCTTCGTTTATAGCGTTAATGAAAGCGCGATTCTCTTCTACACTCTGTATCTGTATGCTGCAGAGAGATTGAATAATTGCAGGCGACGCCGCGACGAAAATCGAAAGTTGGCCAAAAGGAGCAACCGATTGTACACTTTTCACTGAAAAATCCATAACGTTTTTGTTTCCCGAAGAGAGCCCAAGCGCGTTGCCATGGAAATTTGCATGCGTCCAATAAATGGGAATATTCCCTTTTGTGTTTTCCTTGCGTTCTATAAACGTCTCTCTTTAGCCCTCTTCTAAGTAAGCCTTAATTCCGGAACATGCATGCATTGTACTCCTATGTTTTATACGCTCCACAGGGGTTGATTAATCATTTCAAATTTTCCGTAATTTGTTTTTAATTTTCGGTGTTTTTTTTTATCAAATTAATCTTTTGGATTAAAAAGAATGTTAAGTTAAAATGAATAATAATTTAATCAGTAACAAAATAAAAGAACATATAACACGCAACAGAAAAAAACTTAAAGAAAGACGGAAAAGGGCGGAAAGTCGT
The DNA here is from genome assembly GCA_030556065.1 of Holobus sp. GC000080. Taxonomy (NCBI): domain Eukaryota; kingdom Metazoa; phylum Arthropoda; class Insecta; order Coleoptera; family Staphylinidae; genus Holobus; species Holobus sp. GC000080. Next base: position 101,363 of record JASKGO010003732.1, on the reverse strand, counting down.
TAAAGCATCACACGCTATAGTCACAGATAATATATTATTGTATATTATGAAAGGCTGCGTTGATTGTTCCCGAATCGCAGCCCTGTAAAATAACAGGAGCACGGCGGGGACAGAGCGTCGACGAGGACGACGACGACGACGAAACGAAAGGACGCACTGCAACTTCATGCATTAAACATTATTTTCCTAGGGCAAGAGAGGAGACATAACGACTTTCCCTCAACACATACACACACACACACACACACACACACACACATGCACTCACTCTTCGCTAAAATGTATTAAACTACTAGACTTTTGCAAAACGGCAGCCACCCCCAATAGCAAAGGATCTCCAATACAACTTTGCGAAACGATTATTGTTACCGAAAATTATTTAAAAATGAAAAAGAAAGAAAAGTTAAAGCGGCCAAGTTTCCACAATATAAGTAAGTAGGCACGCGGGAGAATTTAGAAAACGCTTTTGCAATTTGCGGGGGTGGACTGCATTGATTGGACCGACTCCAGCCAGTCAAGCGAGAGGAATCAGGTTTAAAACGCTAGCTAGCTATAGCAACCCCTCGCGCGATCGTTTCGCGCTCTCTCTCTCTCGCTTCCACTCTCTTCGAGGACTAGGCAGCGCGCAATCTTATATTCCGTTGGATGCGTCGCAGACTAAATAAAATATACCTTTATAACGAGATCCGAATTCGATTTGCGGCAATCGTTATTTTATAACCGTTTTCGCGTCGCGATTGCCGCAACTTTTTCGCCCTAAAACTCGCGTCTATCTATCTGTATTGATAGATTCAGCGGCGGAGAACAGCGGAGAACACTAAGCTGCGTGCAGCAACTTTGCGCCTTCGCGTTGCCAAGAACACCAACAATTGTGCTGCGTAATGCGAGAAGGGTAGCAGGCAGCAAAGCGTAAACGCAAGTGTGCAGAGGGTGCATAGATTTGCCGCGTGTTTGCCAGCCAACCTAAGCCTAGAGGCAGCAGCATCCTTGACCTAAAGCTAATATTGACTCTTGCATTGACAAATTTTCACTGCCACTGCAATCTAAAGCCATTTTATTCACTTTTTTTTTCTTTTTAAAATAACAATTTAGTGTTCGATGCAGAATAGTATAATAGAAGGGTTGCAATTACATTGCGCAAATTTAAAGTACACGTGTACATTTTGCAAAAACGGGAAACATTAAAAAAGCAATAACGTTTTCCCCGCATTTCCCAAACGGAATTGGACGTTTAAGATGCAGCAGGAAGGGGTTCATGCGTCCGGGACATTTGCAATGCGTAATGTGCAATAATCTCCGCTGAATGCACGTGGCGGACACGTGTCGCGATCCTTTCAGCGCAAAGAGAAGCAAATTAAAGCAGATTTCCAATAAATGCATGAGGGCGATACATATCTCGCGCTAATCTGCGCCACCCCCTTGCCTATAGAAAGTGATTTAAAACGGGCGCGGTGGTTGAAAAATCGAAAAAATTCGACAGCGGTTTCGTTCTCATGTACTCCTAGCTTGTCGTACGAAAAGGTGCTTATGTTTAAAGGGTCTCTCACATGCTATACTCATAGCCCTTTTCGCCATCGAAAGTGCTCTGCTTTTGTTAAAGATCTATAACTTACTATGATCCCTCATTGTTGTTATTTCCATTTGTTGTTGCAAGTGCTTGATTTCTCTTTTGTTTCTGCTATTATTTTCCGTTGACAATGGCGTTATTTTTAATTGTGATTCGGAAAGAGCAATTTTTAAGGACATACCTTTCAATACTTTAAAGCTTTCAAATATTATTCTTATAAAGGATAAGTAATAAAAGCTGCAAATGTTCCTTGCCCAAAGCAATATTAAAGTTAGAAATAAAGAAAACAATATTAAATAAAATAAAACTTTTGTTTAACAAACAAAAAAATATCTGGACAGGTAAACTTAAAAAGTCAGCACCGAAATAAAAAAAAACATGGAAAAGTAATGGAAAAAAATGTGTGATTTGTGTGAAAAACGCACTAATTTCAATGCTCGAAGAAAGAGAATACGAAAATATTGCATTGAACGTTTATTCTTCTTGAAATGACAAAGGGGGCGCAATAAGAAGAAAAAAGGTCATAATGGATATCACGGGGTCGTTATGAATAGAATGCCAATAGCTAGTGGACCCCTGTCGGGCTTTATAAGACCTGCAATTCATTGACGACATCGACAGCGTCGGCTGTTGGAAGCTCGCTTTCTTTTTCAAAGAGCGCCGGAGAGATCGCTTAAGAGATTACAGGCTGTTTTTAATTAAAAATGCATGGGAAAAGTCGCAATCAACGCTTACGACGCGACATAAGTACGATGCCGCTGACAGCAGGCGCATACATTTTTATTTTTGTATTATTTTCACTAGCACATATGCAAACTCAGTATGACGGTAGTGTAAATAGGAGCATTTTGCGCTTTTTTTTTCACAGGTCTCCTCCATCAACAGAGTGCTCAGAAATCTGGCGGCGCAAAAAGAACAGAGCAACACGACGTCTCCGCAAGTGTCCGCATCGAATGACACCGTCTATGATAAATTGCGGCTGCTGAACGGCAGCCAAACCAGTTGGAGACCGTCTCCTTGGTACTCGGCTACCGGCAACAGTCCGTTTCCGCTGCAACCCCTTAGTCCGCCGCCGACGATATTACCCGACGATTTACATTCCGCCAAAAAAGGTAAGAATCTCTTTATTTTTCTTTACTTTCCTTCATATTCTCAACACTTCAAAAACAATGATTTCTAAAAGCTTACGGAGCTTTAAAAAAATAATAATCTTTGAGAATTTAAACGGAAATTATAAAACTTAAGTAGTCATAATCTGAGATTATCAAAAGCCAAAGTCAAAAACAACCACCTATTACTAAGTAAACCGAATGTCTGTAAAGACAACAGGGAGAGTAAAGAGTTAATCTGCACGTCGAAGGGAGAGAATTTCCTCGCACTCCAAAGCCAAGTCGCCACGAAAAGGAAGCGTGACGTCACACGTAGACTAACACAAAAGCAGTCTAACACATAGGGCATGCACAGAAGGAAGGCAAAGATAAAGAAAAGACTAGTGGTAGTAGTTGTAGAAGTATAGCGAAGAAGAAGAAGAGAGAGTGTCGTCTCCGGGGTATTGATTCTCGGTCCCCGCGGGCTCTTTGTCGAGACACCCTCACTTCGCATCGTAATGTCGTTTGTTTGTTGACACTTTGATTCGGGGCGTCAAAGAGCGCGACCGATTTTACGCCAGCGCGTCAATGAATCTCTTTTGCTCTACATACACATAGAAATCGGCGAAATTTGCCGCGAAAACCGCCGCCGCGGCAGCCGCACAGACAGACCGCGAAATTTAAATTCAGCCGCGATGCACATAATTAACATTTTGTTTCCAATCAACTATCAGACAGGCGCTTTTATAGTTTAATACGTTAATTAAACAAACAGGATCATCATCAAGGAAAACATTTTCATTTGGTTTGGTTTGGACGTCAGGAGAGGAGAGCTTTTAGCTGGCGGTGCAAACAGTGTTTGCGTAGAGAGTAAAACTCGCCTCGGGACGAGCGCGCGTTTGCGGTTGTTACATTGTATCAATTTAAATTAAACAAAGTACTGCAAGTGACACTTCGCTTTTGCAACATTACCAGCGCCGTATAACGAGAGAAAAAAAAAACAGAGCAAAAGCACACCCACACAGTGAAATGCAACAAGCATCAAGCACGTATAACGAGTGGGGAAGTTTATGTAATCCGCCACTGCTGCCGCCGACCGAATTGTTGATGATGTTCGTTTTCCACCCTCAAACGGGCAGGCTATAGCGAAAAGGGAGCGAGAGCAAGAGAGAGCGGCCCCTGGGGCGACTCATCGGGAAAATTTCAACCAATTTACCGCGCGCGATCCCAAATGAAATTATGACGCATTAATTAAAATTTCCTATTCGATTATAGGATGCTCTTTGTGCGCCGTTCGCGTTCACGCTCAGATGCCGCCCGTCATGTCTGCAACTTTGATTTTTGAATTGCCATCATCAGCTTGTTTTACATTAAAAAAAATATATTCAATTCCAAATTGATGTGTAATTAGCATCAAAGCCTGTTAATTCCATTTTAAAATCCCTTTTTTAATTTTCCGAATAGCATTCTTTGGAAATTTTGCTTTTCAAGTACAAAAATAACTATTTCTTGGAATTTTTAAAAATATAATATTCAAATACCAATTTTTAACACAAAGCTTTTCTGGTTGAATTGTTTACATGGAAAAAACGCATTTAAAACAACAAAACGGATTTGCAAATAAAATTGTTATATTTGCAGCAAATAAATTGCAAAATCGCGAATAAATTTTGCGGAAATATAGCAAATTTATAAAACGGTATGAAACGTGGCGCATGCATAAATGTATAGCCCGAGCATGTTCCCTTAACCAGTTTGGAATCTGAGCCTTACCAAGCCAAAGAGCAGATATTAAATTTGCGGAATTTTGCGGTATTCTGAATGCGCGCTCGAAATTCTGCTAAAGGAAGGAACGGCGGCGGCGGCGGCGGCCCTGTTATTTCACTTCTCTGCCGCAACTCGCAACATTACATTACCTACACACACATGCACCACAGGCTTGCTCTACATGCTTCAACCAAACTACAATTTCCTTCCTTCCATCAAATGCATTCAAAACGAATTTCCGAAATGTATCCACGACAGAAAAGTCGCCCGGAACTATCACAATATTACCCGATTCTAATCCGGATTACCCATGTTCGGAGGAATTAACAACGACGAGCCGAGTAGAGAGAGCCGAGAGATCGAGAAGGCATAAAGCAATGTGTGCGTATCACAACCACCCATCGGTTTTGCTTTAGGCCTTCTTCTTGCCGCATGCAAACACACAATCGAGTCGAATTGCAAGGTGCGCTTCTATATTCCTGTGGGAATATGGTATATCGCTGCGGGAAACTTGCTACGGGTTATTTGCTTTTGTTTGCCTTCCTTGCCGATTGCACCGATTACTTAAATGCCAAAAGCCAATTTGGTTACTGCATTTGCAACGCGTTTTATTTGCATGCACTAGGAAGCAACAAAATTGAACTTTAAATACTTGTTTTTTATCTTCAGGGAAAAGTTTAGGACAATTTAACGATTTTCGTTAAATACATTTTGAACAAAAGTTCTTATAATTTCTTATTTATAAATTTTAATAAACTAATAAAACACTAAATAAATTACCTGCAATCTAGCGGAAATGGAAAAATGACAAGGGGATTCCTTACCTGAAACAAAAGAAAACTTTTTTAAGTTTTAAGAAACAGAAAAGGCATCACTGAAGGGAAAAAATAAATAAATATAGAAAAGGTAAACCTAAACAACAATAAAAATTCAGTAGCAACAAGCAGTAAAATAAACTTCTGTACAGCCTGCACAAGAAAATAATAACATTTCAGCTCAGGACCTCTAAATGGGTGCTCGAGGGAAGAGCACCGAGTGGCTCAACAACAAAGCCAGTAGTCGAAACAGCGCTTTTGTCCCGACTTACTCTCCTAAAACGCTCTCCTTAAGATATTTATCAGTTTACAACCAAAGTTAACATATCATTTTGAGTGGCAATAAATCAATTAGACACTGTTTATTTTCCGTGCAATTAGCGTTTTATTATTTGTACTAAGCGCACCAGCGCAATAAATTAACTATAAACATTCTCAAGAATTACAATTTACAATACAGATGTAGTAAAATTGAAAAAAAAAAACAAAATCAATATCATTTACAAGACTTGATAATAAAGTTGTTGCTGATAAGGCTCGTAGATGTTTGTGAAGGCAAGGGCCCTTTGCGGGATAGCTGTCAGCCTTAGAGGGCTACTTTGTTGTTGCACTGCTGTGTAAAAGTAACTTTCGCTTTGCGGTACCACCAGATAGACCGGACTCGGTTGCTGCTGCAGATTTTCCGCCTGAAAATTTTCACGCGCACCCATTATACCGGATGCGGATCGATTCGCACCGATCGGTCTTACTTGCGGAGGATCCTGTGCGCCACTCTCTGTGGTCGCTTCCGGTTCCTCGGTGGCGGCATCGGTTGTGGATTCGGTGGCAGCGGATTCGGTAGGACTTCCGTAGGTTTTTTGCGGTAAGGAGAACGCGGCTCCTTGCGGTTTCCAACCTCGGGGTTGGTATCCTTGCGCTTGCGGCTGCTGCTGCTGACGTGCTAATGTCGCGAATTTCGGCGATTCGGCGTCGCAAAGGACCACCATGACTAGGACTGTTGCGGCCACCAGCTACAGTTCAGATTAACGATTCGTTACAACATTTTGCAATGGTGATACGTACATCGGCAATGGAAAAAATGGTCCATTGCTCCACTTCTAAGCTCGACTTTTTATGTTTCATGCGTAATCTGTACTCCTGATCAGAGCCTTTTTTCTTAATTGCCCTGTATCGAATGTTTCGAATGAAATTTCTGGGTACTTTATCCATATTTTTATCATTTACAATCGGAAATAATTTTTAAATTCAAAAAGAAATCCTTTGCAAAAGTTTTCAGCAAATAATGAACTTTTCAGCACAAGAAAAAAGTACCCAGCTTTTGAATAATGATTGCAATACTTACATTCATTGTAATTTTTTAAAAAGTTTGCGTTTGCACTAAGAAAACACTGCACAAAAGAACTGAAGTGTTCGGAATGCCTCAGGAAAAAAATCGCGACACTATTTATACATCGGATTGTGATCCCAAAAACTGCTGAGGGAGCCGAGCCGTCCAACTATTACATTGTAATTGATTCGTGATAGAAATGACAATAGTTTTCAATTGGTTTGTTTATTAGAGTCGACATTGACCCGAATCCGTACCTGCTGCCGAAAGAGTCGGCACCATTGAGGTTTCATCTTCATCGTGCGTAAATAACGAGTGCCGACTGTAAATCCTCCGGCGCATTGTGCCGCAGCCCGAAGGATCGTAATCCTTGTTTACAAGCAATTATTTCATATTTCAACTGCTAATTCCATTATCACGATTCGCAGTTCCGGTCTATCTTTGTATCTGTGTATCCATATAGTTATACTATATGGGTTTGTTGCGGTCCATTCAGTCGTTTTCGTTATGCGTTGCAAATGGGCGTCCGCAAAGGGTGCATTGGTAGATACTCACAAACGCTTTTCAATATCGTTTATAATACATCCATACATACAATTCATGCAAATGCTTTTAAATCGAAGAGCATACCTATATTATGCGAAATACGTTCGTGGCATAATAAACGAGTCACGTGCGATTGCACCGGACGTGCAAAGGTCAATGAAAAAGATATCACTTATTAGTATGTGCAATGAATCTGCTCGTTTAGAGGTCAAAGGCGCAACCCCTCGACCATTTAAAGCGTTTTGTATTAATTAACGTCCCCTGTCTGTTCTTCAAAATTAATTGCTCTGCTCTACATACATATCATACATACAAGCAAAACTTTTACATTTACTTTTTAGTATATCTTTTTTGAAATTTTATTCAATTAATTTCAATTTTTTTTAAATTTATTTTTTTAACGTTAATAATATAATATAGGGTAAAATTAAAGCGACTCTTTTAATTTCGAAACCTTCAAAAATGAAAGACTATTTGGAAATTCTCGCCGTTATTGTGTTTACTCGGCTACTAGCAAGTAAACGGCATGGAGGAGAAGAGTAAGAGAGTACAGCAGCAGAAAGCACCGTTTGCCGGGGTGGGTATCAGATACATGTATCTCGGCTCGGAGAGACAGAGCGAGCGGCAGCCCCCTTTTGTCCCGATATTGAAATGGAATCATTTGACTGTAAATAATTTGCTTTGGTACCCCAACACATACAGACACACACACACACACACACATACCACTGACAGTGGCTGCTGCTGCTGCTGCCGCTGCCGTTGCTTCTGCTGCCTCTCTGCCATCGGTTCGGTTCAGGCTTTACTCCCCTGTGTGTGCCAGACTCTCTGACAACTTATTAGTATATTCTGCTACGGCAACAACCACTCTTCAACTTGTTATTATTATTATTATTTCGTTAATGCAACCAACAACTGTATCCACAACATTTTGGTTTTTCGTATTTTTATAATATACCAAACATATAATAAATTTTCAGCTTGACCTCTTAGTTTGAAGCCAATGATTATTAAAAAAAAAATTCTTTCAATTTTATTAATTTGAAATCTGCTGTAATAATTTTTATTAAATTTAACATAATTAAAAGAAGACAACATTAAAAATTAATTATGGTTATAAAAAATTTAAATAATATAATTTCTGGGTGAATATTCAGTTTGGGCTTTTGGTTCACAGTAAATGATTCTTTCAATTTTTTGTTCCCATGGATTTTACCACTTTGAAATCAAATTTCATTGTCTCCTTTTAATAATGTTATAACTAAAATCTTTTAAATTTATTAAAAATTGTTAAATCAAATTTCACAATTTAATAACATTATTAAAAGGAGGCAATATTAATAACTAGTTAAACTTATTAAAAAATTTAAAGCAATATTAAACATTTTTGTTTAATATGTTTTTGGAAATATTAAAAAATAATTTAATATTATCACTTGTTATAATAAAAGTAAAATGAGTAATTTTTAATGCAATTAGCAATTACATCCACAATTTAATTTAATTTTATACGATATCATTTTTAGATGAACTTTCAGTTTGATCTGATTTGGAAGAAGTGCTAGAGGATTTACTTTTTCAACTTTTTGATGTACATAAATTAAATAATTACTTTTTTTTAAGAAGACAAAACAAACAAAAATATTTTAACCTATTTAAAATTAAAAGTAATCCTTCTATTTCAATTATTAAATAATCAAATAACATTTTTCGATTGTTTTTAAAATGTAATGAATTGTTTTTTAACAGAATTATTTTCAATACTTAATAATGGCAATAAATTACAATGTTTTCATTAAAATAATAAAAAAAATATTAATTATAATGATTATTAAGTATTTTATTATATAAAGGTTAAATTCATTACACTTCTTTGTTGTAAAAAGAACTGTGAAAAAAATGCCTTCTTTGAAAATAGAAAGCGTGTAACTGTTTAATATAATAAAACATTTAAAACGTTTCAATAGAAAAGTTGATGCCTAAACTATTTTGGTCGATGGTAGTGCTAAACAAGTTTCGATAGGAGAGCAAATAGGGGCGGTCTACGACACCCTTTTTGCTTTTAACAGTTGCTAGTAAAAAGCGAGAGCATATAAAACGTTGCGTGTTTTATCGCCACCCCTAGCTAGTACTGATCGCTGCTGCTCTTTATAGTAAAAACGCGTAATGGAGTTTGTCGCACACCTTTTAAAATATGGATGACAAAAACATCACAACCCCCAAAATTCCCCCGACCATCCACCACTTTGCCATCATACCATACCATGCTATACCTCTCTCTTTGTGCGACAAATAATAATCATTTCTATAATATAATAAAACATATAATATATTATACCGATATATTCGTGCATACATATTTCTCTCGCAGTTATACATATGTGCACAAATGACATTGTCGGTGCCCATTTGGGTGTAAAGGAGTTGCGACTAATAAAGCACAACTAAACGACAGATATGAGGGTTTCACTTTCCGCACTCGAATTATAAATGTTATTATTATTGGGGCTGAAGTTGCCGCTGAAGTTTGTGACTTGTGTCGCACGCACAATCACTTCAGAGAGCTGCTGCCACTGCTGCTCGAAACATATGGGCTTTTTTTGTTTCACATTATGCGTGCGTTATAGGTAGAAAGCGCTTGTACTTCTACACCCTTAAATTTTGCGCTTGTAACGGATATACCTTTTTACAACCCTTTTCGTTTGTTTCTGCAACTCATTTCGGAACAAAAGTTTGCGAAATAGGGTGTTTAACTTTTCGGCCTCCACGTAAAATTTTCTAATTTATTTATTTAGTTGGTAAATTATTTATTTTTGACATTGGCAATTTAAACGATTCGCTAAATTGCTTTCATTTTTATTAATATCGAGAGACGAATGCTTGGTGAATCAATATTTTTAGTAGAAAGAAACATATTTAAGAAGACTGAAACTTGAAACATAATTTGCAATTAAAGCGTTATTGCGAAAATATAATCAGAGAGGAGTGTTTGCGAATTTAATCAGTCAGTCACCTCCTACAATAGTTGTTTGTTCGTCTGGTTTTGTCTGTTTGCTGCTGTTTTGAGCTTAAAGAGACGACTAAATGAACAAGCTCTCCTCATCCTATACACATGGAATAAGGATGTGCGCGTCTATCTATATCCTTAGTCCTGGCTATAGCCAACACACACATGCACGTACGAACGAGCGTGAGTCCTACTTGGCACCCCCGACGACGAAAAGAACACCCACACATACATCCAGCTATAGGTGTGCAGTGTCTTCATGTGTGCTGTGCATTGAAGACAGGGCTGCTGTGCCTCTGCATGTGTATGTGTGTGTGCTGCATTTGTGTGAGTGTGTATTCGAGAGAGAGACTTCGCGGTGATTCCCCCACCAGAACTCACCCCTAAGAGAGATAAGACATCCCGATCTACGTTACGGTAGCGAACGCAGCCAGCCAGAAACGAGCGATAAGGACCTTTTCGGTGGCTGCAGCATCCACCCCTGGTTATGCTCGACCATTTTATAAAATACGCAAATTTATACGCCGCCAAGGACGCCCTTCTTCTTCTTCTATACCCTGAACAACGTACAGCTCTCGTGCGAGGCTTTGCTATTTACCGAAACATGCAAACTTATGTTTTTTCAATGGGCGCACAATTAGTCCTTTGCTTTTGGGTGGGATTTGTATGTGTGACCGATTTACTATGTATTGTGTGTTAATTATCTGCAAATTTTCTTCCGAATGAATGGTTTTTCTTCATATTTATAGCCGCTTTTATAATGTGTTGTTTATTGAATGGTTTTCAGTGACCGATCTGGACGGTTTGAATTCCGATGAGACGAATTCGGGGGATAATTCAAATGCCGGGTCCAGTGCTGGACCGGATGATGATCAGGCCCGCCTCAGACTGAAGAGGAAACTTCAGAGAAATCGAACCTCTTTCACCAACGATCAAATTGATAGTTTAGAGAAAGGTATTTTACCTTTTATTAATATTTTTTAACTTGCAAAAATTTCCTTAAATTTACTTTTTATTTAAACAATAACAAGGGTTCTAAAGGGAATTCTTATTTTTGTTTAAAAAAAAAAATTAAAATTAACTAAAAGGAAATTTTAGAATTAAAAAGAAGATAAAACAATAATAAATAATAATTAAAAACCATAAAAAAAACTTGCAGAATTTGAAAGGACGCATTATCCGGACGTATTTGCACGCGAGCGATTAGCCGCTAAAATCGGTTTACCGGAAGCGCGAATCCAAGTATGGTTCTCAAATCGTCGCGCAAAGTGGCGTCGCGAAGAGAAGCTGCGAAACCAAAGACGAGGCGGAGGAGCGCCAACCCCCACAGACCATCCCGGCCCTACAGTCTCTCCGCCAAGACTTCAAACTTTCAACAACCCTTCCTCGATGTACTCGCCAATACCGCCGCCGATGTCAATATCAGATAGTTACAGGTACTGCCCCAATTAACCTCATAAAATACCATATAAATAATAAACAACTAACAATAATTAGTTTCAGCTCTTCAATGTCTTCGATGGGCTCATTTGGCCATACGCACGGAGCCCTCAACAGCGGAATGGGTCCTTCGCCCGGCGCCTGCTTGCAGCAACGCGACAGTCCTAGCATGGGCGGCGCGATGAGCAGTTACTGCATGGGACGACCGCCCAGCTACGACCATCTGGGCATAGGATACGGTTCGCGCCCTTCGCCCTGCAGCCCAGCTCAACCATATCAGATGAACGGACATCAGTACAACGCAAACGGATCATCATCGACCGGTAAATCAAAATTTTAGCAACAAAAAAAAACGAAAATTTACACGAATCCCTAATTAGATTCCGATTGCCTTCCAGGACTCATTTCGCCTGGAGTGTCGGTGCCCATCGCTGTCCCCGGACAACCCGACATGACGGCCCAATATTGGCCGCGACTGCAGTGACCGTGGTGGCCCTAAGTGCGCACTTTATCATGAAAAGCCCTCCCGTACTTTTTTTCCTTTATTTCTATTATTTATCAACCTTAGCAATATATTATTATTAATAATTAACAAATCAATTTATTGTGTATTATGATATTATATAAAAAGATTTCTGTCCCTCTATCCACTGGCTTGATTTTGGACCGACAGATTAATGTGACTGATTTTATTTACTAATTCATTAATATTAGAAGATAGTTGTTGCCCAAAGAATGACGCAATTTGTACATTACTGACATTTTTAACACTAATTCGTGTACGCCAATTAACTAAGCTAATTACTGTAAATATACCTTGTGAATGATACTGTGTAGATATATTTAAAAAAGACATATCTGACTTGTTTTTTTTTTCTTAATAATTATTTTTTCTGTGCAACTAATGTATTTTTTCCACTGATTATACGATCGTTAAATTGATTGTTCATGATCGACGATTTTCAACAATTTATGTTTGTGTGATGATGTGACATTATTCATTAAACGAGATACTTTTATTCCATAAATGTTATTTTTTAACAATTAAACCCACTCCCTTTTATATAAAAATAATAAGTAAAAACCAAAACTGGAAAGTTTTAATTACTCAATTAGACTTCTATAAATTAACTCCTTGTATTGTATTTTCTGCAATTAAAGAAATTCTATCCAAAGTTAACTGCAATTAACTTATTTAGGATTACTTATTGTGACCGGTAAGAATTGATTTCATTCAGTTGAAGAGGACAAATTTTGTGGTGAATGGCCAAGATTTTTGGAAGAAAATCTTTCACAAAGAATAAATATAAAAAATGAAATTCTTCAATACGAAATATTTATTGAACCTAAGTAGAATAATTTTTAAGAAAAAGATGATTGAAATCATACCTTTTAATCAGAAGTATTTCAACCTCAATTAGCAAATTTAACACACTTGAACTAATTACAAATTACAATTACACGGTACTGTTTAGTAACGATGGTAACAAAAAACAATTTTGCGCTAATAGCGCTTCTACTGTCATCTACAGTTGAAAATCCAGCACTGCTCAAACTCCAAGGTGAAAATGATAATAAAAAAATCTGCAACTCATGTGACCACTGGATTTGACATGACGTGGTGAGAGCAAGTTTCATTCCAATAATTGTCGAGCTGCAATAAACTTTGTGATAAATTATCAATTATCAATCAAAATGAGTGAAACTGCAGCCGAGAGTGATGCGAACAAAGACACGGCCCTTGCGACCACCGGAAATCAAGAGGAAGTGGCTCAAAATGCAGCAAATGTAAGTATAAAAATCGATACAAAAAAAGCGCACAATTTTTTTTTTGCTACTTAATTTTACCTTTAAACTCTATGATATAATAGGGTGCCGCTGAAGCAGTCCCCAACAGACAACCCACGAGAATGGAATCAGCGATGGCAATAATCAAATCGTTACTTTTACGTGCCATGATCATCTACTTTGTCACATCATTCTTTCGAGGTTCATCCACACCAAGTACCACTACACCAGGTGCTACTAGGCCATCAACAGCAGCTCTAAACATGTTTCCTAATGGGACTGAATACTCCCTGTTTGTGTATTTATCAGAAAAGGAAGTCTTCCACCAGTTTGATGAAGTGAAATTGGTCTGGACTGAAGAAGGGTTAATTTATGGTGATTGGACTGGTGGGCCCTTTGGAGATGGCTCCTATATATTTGATATGGATGTTCCTATAACGCCGCATTTAAAAAATAACGGCTCCTTGTTTTTGCACACTTTTGTTACTAAGGCTGGTGCTAGTCCTGATCCAAAAGCAGAAAATTATGGCAAGGCTTACGTTTCTGCTGCCTACAAGGCTTTAAACAGGTTAAACTTTTGATTTCTTAAGTAAAAATTCATTAAAATAACGGAAAAAAATAATTTACAGATTCAAAAAATTGAAGTCTAGCGGACGAAAAAATCTCTTAACCGGCGAAAGCGAAGGAATATCCGAAGATGAGGGCAAAATTGTGTCTCATTGGCACCCAAACATCACTATAAACATCGTGACAGATCAGACGCATTGGAATTACGCCTCTGTGCCCGCTCCTTTGGACGAATACATAATGTTCATGGACGGCGGCAAAGTGTACAAACCGGTGCTGTACATAAACGATTTCTGGAACATGGCAAAAGACTACAAACCGCTAAACGAATCGCTTTCCCTTCGAATTAATTTCCAACCGCTCAGTCTATTCAAATGGCAACTGTACACAGCGCAGAAAATGCGCCAACAATGGAACTTCTTCGGCGACAGCGGACCCGAGCAAACTGATGAAGAACAGGACACTTTGAAGGAAACCCTATTGGAAACCAATCCCTATTTACTTGGCATCACGATAGTTGTATCACTTTTTCATTCCGTCTTTGAGATGTTGGCATTTAAGAACGACATACAGTTCTGGAACAATCGCAACACGCTCGAAGGTCTCTCGGTGCGCAGCGTCTTCTTTGGCGTCTTTCAGTCCGTGGTGGTGCTCTTATTCGTGCTGGACAACGACACCAATACGATGATCCGTATCAGCTGTTTCGTGGGCCTAGGTATCGAATTGTGGAAGATCCAGAAAGTGGTCGACGTGAAATTCGAGAACAATTGGATCACACTCAAGGATAAGAGCACGTACGTTGAAAGCTCCACACGGCAATACGACCAAATGGCTTTCAAGTACTTGTCATGGGTGTGCTTCCCATTACTGGTCGGATACTTTGTCTATTCGCTGCTCTATAACGAGCACAAGGGATGGTATTCGTTCGTATTGACGTTGCTCTACGGCTACCTGTTAACTTTCGGCTTCATAATGAGCACACCGCAATTGTTTATCAATTACAAATTGAAGTCGGTGGCACACCTGCCCTGGCGCATGCTGACGTACAAATTCCTCAATACAATCATAGATGACATGTTTGCTTTTGTGATCAACATGCCTACAATGTACCGCGTGGGCTGCTTTAGGGACGATGTCATTTTCCTAATATTTTTGTACCAAAAGTGGATCTATCCGGTGGACAAGACTCGCTACAATGAGTTTGGGTACGCTGAGCAACCCAAAGAAGAACAAACGGCCATCGAAGATAAGAAGACTAAGTAATTGCAAATGATAATTTAGTGTTGCAATTACCGAATATTTATAATTAATTTGCGAATGCGTCACTGGTATCAAAAACTTCAGTTTTTTTAGTATTAAATTATTTAGGTTTGCTAATTTCAATCAGTCAGAGGTAAAAGTTCAAATTCATTGCTGTTTAATAAAAAAAGGATGTTTTTAAAGTGAGACTTAAGTCCTCTAAATTTTCAAGTAATTTGAAAACTAGCTGAACTCATTTTTAAAAAGACAAGAGGGCAGAAAGTAGTTCCTTCAGGGGTTTAGTTAAATTAGAATAATTTACATGGAATGCTTTTTGCAAAGTTTCAACAATATTATAAAAGTTTCCAAACTATTTGAAATTTAGAAGACAAACTGTATAGCTTTACCAGAACAAGTTGAAATATTTAATTCCGCAATAATTCTTTAACAGGAAAAAAAGTACGTAATGATAGTCGTCTAATAAAAAATGCAGAATATTTCAAACCAGTTGCAAGTATAATTGTTTATCAGGGCGTATCGGAGTACCTCGTAAAATGGAAAATTGCGTGCTGTTGATCATTTTTTTAGGCATTGTAAAAATCGCCAAGTATCTGTTACAGTTTTAAGTAGGGTATTAACGAGTATTAAGGATTTTTGATGTAATTCATACCAAATATAATGTTGATAACTGTAATATTTATTGGTTTAATTGTAATGTTCAGTTTTGCATTAAAAGATGTGCAAAGTTTGCAATGTTGTAGTTTTCAAAGTAAATTTCCTACCTTGAAAGTTCCTTCCTTGCGGGAGATCCCGAAACAGTCGATAAAATTTATTCACATGGCCAGTCTTAATTGTGGAAAGCATATTGGGTAATTTCACAAATCCCCAAGGAACAATAACTAGGGCCTGAATATCCCCGAGTAATCTCTTGTGTTTTATTAACATGTCCAAAACTTTGTACCACTCCAGCAATGCAACAAGAAGAGCTCCGGTTATTAATAAAGTCTCATTTCGACGGTGCTTAGTCCTTGATTCAATTAATAGCTTAATTAAATTATTACGCAGAGAGAAACCGCTAATTAGTTCACAAAGTGTGCACAATTTCACGAAATTTCACTCAAACTGATCGAATCAATTGTTTTCAAACAGTCATCTCGTGACGTCATTTTGCGTACTTTTTCCGGAAAATCGCTTCTGGATGCCAAAATAAAACCGATTTCCATGCGATTTTCGATGAAAACTCTTTAAACACACCTATTTCATAAAGCAGTGCAGTAATTATTGTTGCAAATATTAAAATAATTAAGAAAAACAAGATTTTTAAGTTGAATTTTCGGAATAGGCAACTACTTACTCAAGCTGGAGTCAGTTTTTGCGTACTTTTTTCGGTTTTTACCTAATATCAACGCTAATTAACGGTGAAATTCCAATTTTTTTCTTGAAAACAACGGTAGCACTCGGACTACTTATAATAGAGGCAATAAAAACGTATCAGTTTTAAAATTACGTGTGTAAATCCAAAAAAACAATCTTAAAAAACGGAATAGGCAACTCTAGATACCCTGTATACAAATACCTAACCCCAGTACTTTTGCCCAGTCAGTAAATAAATTAAAAAAACATTGTAAAAGATTATTACAAAAGCGTGAAAAAATTTAAATATCGTAATAAAAATGCAAAAAAAAGAAAATAATAGCCTTCAGGAATTTAGTGCCTTAAAAATCTCACCCAAAGAACTAAAAATCTGCCAGCTAAGTAAGAAGAATAAAGTTGACAACAAAGACTTAGAAGAATTTACAATCAATTTACCACAACAAGAAACTAATGAACATGAAATTGATATAATTATAAGATTAAAGAAGTATGTACCTAATTTAGAAGGCCTAACTGTATTAGATTTGTCTCATTGTAATCTCAAAGCCATTCCACTTAGTTTAAAAATATTACAACTGAAAGAACTGAATTTATCCCATAATTTATTGGTAAAAGTTCCTCAATGCCTGTACCAAGGATTACTAGAATTAGAAGTAATTAATTTAAGCCATAATTCACTCGGTTCATTTGACTTAGAACCTTACTGTCTCAGGAATTTAAAAGTACTGATTTTGGATTATAATAAATTAAGTAATCCACCTGAATGGTTTTTGCAAATGAAAGGAGATAATTTAGAAGAGTTTTCATATAACTGCAATAATGTAACACTATTGAAACGCTTGGATTTTCCCGTGAAGGATGCCAAATTACGCAAATTGCATTTGTGTAGTTGCAATATTGACGCTAGAGATTTGCAATTTATCAAAAGTTTCGCCAACTTGAAGTATTTGAATTTAAGCAATATTTCTGGACACAAATGGAGCAACAATTTTACCCAAATTGGAGATTTGTTTAAAAACGCAGCTTGGATTGATGAATTAGAAGTTTTGGCACTTAGAAATTTATATATTTCAAAAATTCCCGCAAGCATTGCTCAATTAAAGAAATTAAAAGAGTTGGATTTACAAAGTAATCAACTAATTGAAATTCCATTCGAAATTTCGCTTTTGAAGAATTTAACGAAACTGGATGTTTCCAAAAACGAGATTTACGGTGCTTGCAATTTATCTGCAATGGAAAATTTGCAAGTTTTCGATGCCAGCTACAACGTCATCAATTCTCTAATAATAAACAATGAAAATTTAAAAGTTCTGGATCTGTACGCAAATGAAATCGAAGAAGTTTCATTAAAATTCGATAATTTAGAGGAAGTTGATTTGGAGCAAAACTACTGGGTACCGTGCGAAGAAACATACGAAGCTAAGAAAACCGAATTAAGACTTCGTCGGCCAGCGTCTTTCAGAATCGACGGACCGAAAAAAGAAGTAGCAGCTTCGGAATCTTCAAATTACGATGATTATAGCCGTTATTCTTCCGAGGATTTTTCCGAAGAGGACCAGTCGGCAGAACAGGGGAATTCCATTCATCGATTCAATTTAGAAGATGAAGACAGTTGGGATAATGTGCAAGAGGATTTGTATGGCGTTACCAATTCTGATAACGAATATGTGGGACCTAAGGCAATTATTAGCGATTCGTTTCGGAAATTAAACAACAATCAATCGGAACAAAGTGCAAAGAAAATAATCGATTTTTCTTCTTTCTCAGACGCCGATTAAAACCGTATTATGTTTGTGTTTTTTCTTTTCTTTGCGTTTTTGTTTATGTAATTATTTACTCCGGCTTGGAGAATATTGCAATGGGCCGTCATAAATTTGCCATGAAATTGAGGAGCGTGCCTTAAATAGCATATAATATGAGAAAATTGTAAAACAATTTTCGCATGGATTGCGTTTAGGAAGCGAGCAATATGTTGAAAAGGTTCAAAGAATATTTCTATTTTCAATTTATGAGCGCCCGTTTATAATATAATTCAGTCAAAGGCTTATCTAAGGAAATTCCTAAGGAGTCCTTTTTCGGTTCAATATTTCAAATTCTATTTTTTGTTTGAGGAAAAAATATTAAGTTTTGGTCATAGTTTGTATGATTTTCTAAAATTTACTTAAGATTGTAATTAAAAGATATATTGATTTTTATACACCTTTTTTTGTATGTTTAAAAGCAGCATAAAGTTTGTGATTAAGTAATTCAAACATTTGTAACAATTTTTATTTTTTGTGAAAAATAAACCAACATATTAAAAATAAATAAATAACGCTGTTATTTAATGACATATTGGTTAACCAACATTTCCATCTGTGATTAATTTATTTAAAAATTAACAGTGAACCAATATTACGTAAAATATGAATAATTCTAATTTTTTCTCAATAATATGAATTAACTTTAATATAATCATACTTTTCTTTTGATTTTTCTAAAGAAAAAAGAAACAGAGAAATGTTCACCGACGCCTTCACATTAATTCTTCATTAAATTACATATTTCATTGAAAGTATTTGAAACTAAAAATTATTATTAAATAACTTAAATTTTACAATTTAAGTACTTTTTTGATTACTACTTATTAAAAAAACTTTTGTTCTTATATTTGAGGGATGTATTATTTAGTTTTGTACACAATTTGTATGATTTTCTTGCTTATTTTAAATTGTAGATAATTTTAAAAATTAAATAAAGTTTTATAACTTGTAAAAACTTAAAAGCTGTATGAAAGTGGAATAATCAGTTAAAACAATTCTAGCCTTTCTGAATTTCAGTGTAAAATAAATAAATATACAAAAAGTTATATTTAATAACCGAACGTTTGCTTTAATACATAATTTAGGATTATAAGAAGTAATTAAAAATTATTAGTGAACAAAAATTACCTAAAATTACAATAAATTAGACCCATTTTCTAATAGATATAAATAAACTTAGCATTTTAATAATTTTCTCCGAGAATTGGAATTAATTGTCTGTAAAGTGCTAATAATTGTCCGGCGCCTTCACATCGGACTTAAAAAAAATGTGTACTTTTTTTGATTTAATGTTTTATGAACAATAATTTATTAAAAAATAACTTTATTAATAATTTTTTTAGTTTACCATTAATTTTATGACTTTTTTAGGGGTATAATATTAAGTTTGCATATGCGCAATGTGTCCGATTTTATAGAGTTTATTTAAATTGTATATTTAAAAAAGTTGATGTTTCGCATTAAATTCCTGCAAACAATTAAATAAAGTAACTTTATGAATGGCACAAAACATAAATAAATAAATAAAATAAATAAACAATTTCATCATTTGGTTAAAACACAGTCAGTTTTTTTATAAAAAAAAAGTAATTATTGATTATTAAATTTGGTATTTATTTTACATTTATCATTTTCAATTAATTTTAATACTTTTCATAATAAAAAAAAAATCTATAAAAAAAAATTATTGAAACAGAAAATACAACTTATCTTCAATAAAACAATATAAGAAAAGCGAAGAGAAGAATAACAGCAGAACAAATAACTTTTGATGATGCTGAATGGCGGCAAGGGACACTAAAATATTATTGGTATTTATCACGCGCTTACAACCCCGTGTAATGATATAAAAATATTGTGAGCCAATTATTTATATTGTGCGCCCACAATGCCGGCGAGAAGAAATCGATAGGACTCGAAATGTATATCTATATATATATGAACAAGAGATGAAAGTGTGTAAGTTCCAGATCTAGTGGTAGGGCCCGAACTAAAAGCGGTAGTAAAAATAGGACACATTTGGAGCCAGCCAGGACGACGCGGCGTCATCCATGGCGTCTGGCTGGCGACGTTCAGGATTTTATATTTCCCATCCGAGCCAGCAGGATCCCTCCACTTTCCACTACAAGCGCCGCTGATCAATTGTTGATGCGTACTTTTACGCAAATAGGATTGCATCTATAACTGCACCGCATCACAATAGAAGCGTTTTCTTCCGTAAGAAAAGGTAGTTTTCAATCAGAAGTAGATGCAGCAGCGATTCGCATTTTGCGGATTCGGAATGAGCGCGCAAACAAATTAGACAATAATTGAATTCATTTCGGGGGCGCGCGGGATTAATTAAATTTTCCATGCGCCTCTTTAAGTGTCAGCTGGACCTAGATACAGTAAATGTGTAGTATAGTCGAGGAAAAGATGCTGCGGAGCCTTCGGAACTAATTTGTTTTTCGCCCGAAAATTTCGCTCTTTTTTATTTACTTTTTCAATTGGCAATTATAAAAGTTTTTCAATTTTTCCTTTGAGTTTTTCCTTTTTTTTTTTATTCGAATGTATGTTAATTGTACATTTGTTTTAGATTTATATTTATAATTTGTTGGTGATTATGACTTTTTTTATGGTATCAACATATGAAACTTATAAATTAGATCATGGTGTTCGAATTATTGATTAGTTTTATTTGTATTTCGTAGGAGTTCTTTGGAAGACCTATTGAAGAACCTTAAGTGATTATCAATATAATGCAAAAACGATTAATGTTTCAATAGGAAAAAAATGTTTGGGTTATTATGTTAAAAGCTGTAATTTAATGACCTATTGGTGACCGAGCATTAGCTGAAAAGTTTAATTTACTTAAAAGTTGTTTTTATAAAATTACGTTACAATTAAATATTTTTTAAATAAATTAATTAAATTTTTTGAGATTTTTTCTAATTTTAAAGGAAAATAATGAAATTTTTTTTATTACCCAGCGCCTTCACATGAGACTCTGTGATTTTTGAGTTTTTGAAGTTCTAAATCACTCTTTAATTATAGACATTTTTAGTTTACTGTTTAGTTGACTTAATTTATTAATAAATATTTTTCATTGATATAAAAACAAAAACAAAAAACGTTTATTTCATTAAACTAAATTTATTACTGTGCCTTATATCAATATCTTAATAATTACATATCCTAAATAATATAAATAATCAATAAGAATGCCTGGAAGTTAAATAAAGCACGAATTATGTTCGCATAAAAAAATTAAGTTTAAAATGTATATTAAGTATATTATGACTACTAAATTTTTTTTTAGAGAATTATAATGTATGAAAATAAATAAATAAAATATTTTTCTCACATTAAATCAAATTCATTTATATTTAGTTAAATTTTTTACAATTTAAAATGAAAAATTTTACACTAATCCATTAAGCGTCCGGCGCCTTCATATGCCATCATATAAATTTTTTGCTTGTTATATTTTAAAGAAATTTAAACTACAATTTATTATAAAAATATATATTATATTTTTTAGTTTACTACAAATTTTAAACCATTGTGATTTATTTTTTTAACCTCTGATTTATTTAGTAAAAATTTTACCAATCTAGCAATTGCAAAACCGAATTAATTAATCAGAATCCGCAAAATCTAATTATCGAATTGATCGCGCGCGCAAATAGAAAGAAAAAACCCGATTACAATGAATTGGTTGACAAGAACATATGCATTTGGTTGTTGCGAGTGGCATTCAATTGGGGTTACCATCATAATTTAATTGGAGAATTGTGTATACGCAGCAAACTATTTGGATGCACACAAAGCGGTCCCAAGTAGATTTATCGATGCGGGAGATGATTAAAAGTAAAATATCGCATAAAGCCATCTGGAATATTTGCAACATTAAATGCAACTCATTCGCTCACCACTTAGCAGCGGTCTCTATCGTTGCGCTATATTGCCATCGCATGCTCGTGTTCGCACAATTTCCATGCGAGAAATCAAATTTCATCCGACATGAATGCAATTTCACTTCACCTCGCCAAATGAAAAAAAAAAAAGAAAAATATTTAACCGATGCTGAAATCGGAAAGCACACATCAATCTTTCATTCCGCTCTCCATTTTCCATGTTTGCTAGAAATTTCGGAAAAAGTTTTTTCGACATGTGTGCAATTATAATGTACTTTTGAACTAAGATAAACGAAATGTGGAAAATAATACACATTACATGTAGCAACGATTGCAATTATTTAAGGGATTCTGATTTTTTCTTCTTCTTCTCTCGTTGAAAAAGCCAACAAATATGCCGGCGCAGAAAGCATTGTAACAGAAAGCAGCAAGATGGAATTTGCATTTCGAATAAACAATATGTGCGAGTAATATACAAGTACTACGTGTTTAACCGCCACTATACTCGTATTTGCGAATTCCGACTACAATGCATCACTAATTCGAAAGCGCAGGTTTGCTAGCAGCGAACATACTTCGTTAAATGCTAAACAATTTTCAAACTTAAAGGCACCAAAATTAACATTCATTTAATTATGTTGTCGCTGGCAACGCACTTATTATATTTTCGTTTACTCTTGCTTAAGCCACCGCGGTATGAGATTTATTTTTCGTACGGGCGTTAATGGTTTTAATGTACGCTGCCGACCCGCTTGGGAAGCCGGAAAACTCTAAATTATAATTTAATAAGCACGTTTTATTTATTGCTATCAGAAAGATGATAAGCAGGTTAATTGTCACGCAATGTACAATTACATAAAAATCTAACGTTGGGGGCGGTGAAAAAGAGTGTTGGCATGCGAATGTTTTTTGTTTTTAAATAATAAGGGTGTTTTTTTAAATGGTGGGACTTTTATTTTTATAGATTAAAAGTTTAGTGCTATTTCAAAGTAAAGAAAAGTTAAAATTTTCAGCTGATTTTTCTTTTGCAATAAACAAACTTTTAATTAATAATAAAAATAAAGAAATAAAGACCGCAATATTAAAAATAATAACTTAAATAAAAAATATTTAAAGAAGAAAAAAAAGTATTATATCAAATGAAAAAAAGTATATAAAAAGCAATTTAATTCAAATTCAATTTCATAAACAATTAGATTCCAAATGGAAAGAAAAAAACGTAAAAACGAATTCTTCCCGCAAGTAATCATTTATCAGAATTATATGAAAAAGAATTTCCCGGCTAATAGACTTAGCAGTGATTGTCACGCAACGTAAAGTGCCTGCAAACGGTAAGAGAATACAGTATAATACGTTTGGGTAAATATATCTCGAGCCCTAATAATGGAAAATCACGATTTCGATTAAACATCGGAATGTTTATCGCACTTAGCGATCGCTGAAGGAAAATATCAGAACGCGTAAGCTCTGCTCACTCTCTCTCCGGCCCCGCAAGACGCCTTCTTTCATAATAAACATTAAAGTCTCTACTTGATTCCGATAACGATCGGCAGAACACAGCGTTTCCGCACCCTTTGCGTTCGCCCGAATTAGGAATTTAATTAAACAAGAACGAAAAAAAAAACGTACTAGCACCCATTTTGATAAATGACGCAAATGCGAAAACGATTACCGAGTGCAATGAAATTTATATATAATTGGAAAAAAATATAAGGGAAAAAGTGCAATTAATCAATCATACGATCGAACAAATTCGCATGGAATACGAATTCCACATTTAAATCGAATAAAATTTCGAAATGTAAATGTAATTTTCGATTCTCTTTGAATACTATTTCAGATATCCACTGCGGGTACATCTATTGACCTTCTATTTAAAGCTTTCGTTAATTAAACCAGCGGAATGTCGGAAGCATTTGAGGTTTCCTTTGCATGCTTTGAAACTTACATACCTTTCATAAAGACACATCCTTTGCATCCTTTGCATTTGACTGTCCTGCCATTCCTGAAAGCAAATACAAATTGATTGTAGTGAGTTTTTTTTATCGGTGCGTTTGTATGCTGGGTCGTTATTAAAAAGTTTTATGCAGAATTATTACAACGTAAAAATGGATTTTGCTTTGGGTGCTTGCTGTGCGTGCTTTGAAGCAGTAGCCGCTTCTGCTGGGAAAATTCGAAGGACCTGAGAGGGTTGGAGGAGCAGGAGAGTGAAAAAAAAAAGGATCAGGGATGTTCCGGGTGGGTCGCCAAGTGGTTTTAACGATGCTCCGCACTATCAGGGAATATATTACTATATATAATAGACATTTTGTGTAATGCGGTCGTATGTGCTGCCCTAATAATACACCGAATTGGACACGTTTCGATAAAACACGCTGATAAACAAAACGAAGATTATTGAAAATTCTGCAGCCCTATTATTATTAGTATAGGGTGAAAGGGTGTGCTTTAGAAAGTTTAGTTATTTGCGAAACGTGTTTACTGTTTCGAAGGATGTATTTCAAATATTTCAGATTGTTCCAACAGCAAATAAATTCCAGTGTTATTTTTAAAATTAATATTACTTGGAATATTGCTAAAGCAGTTATTTTTCGTATTGGCATTTAATTTATTTTGTTTGGTATTTATAAAAAATCAAAAATCAAAAAAGAAAATGAGAACTTTATTTGCAGTATGTAAATTTTCAATTAGTAAAAGCTGACAATCAAATTATATCAGAATTACTTTCCCGATACATTTTATTTGGTACAAATTACAATGGTAACAATGAAACTAAATTTATCTCTTGCGTGTGCCAAAATCAATTACACTACAACTAACTGTACAAATATGATTATAAATATTCATAGAATAAAAGCGTCGAACAAAACAGAAGAAAAAAAAAAAACAATAATAAAAACCTTTCCGTATAAAATTCCCCATTTGATAGTAAAAGTTTCTGGAGTTTTTATACTTAATATAGTTTGAGCAACAAGATTTTCTAAACTAAACTTTCGTACTATACTAAAACCAAATTTAATTACAACAAAAACACAAAAAAAAAACTAATTTTAACTAAAACAACATTCATTGCAGATAGAAATTGCGACGAACAAATAGAGATTGTAGAACAGTATTGCATCTATGGAGATTTAGCATATCGAATTTACACCGAATAAAGAAACATGTAAATAAAGAGCAAAAGAGTCCAGTATTGGAAACTGGAGAGTGGATCTGGTGCAGTTTCGTCAAACACTTGAACTCTCCCATTTCTGGCGAGCTTGGCAAAAAGAAAGAGAGCACAGTGGATGCCATAAAGTACAGCCCACGGGAACGGCTAAAGTTTCCTTGTTATTGGTGCAAGGATAAGGCAAGGATATATAATCGTGATGGATCCTAGTAAACTTGTTAGTCACTCAACCAGAGTTTTGCGCGATACACTACACCACCCAATGTATAGACTTGTACGGCCCATAACTTGGGGCACAATAAAGCAATTACCACTTGTTTCAAAAATATTACAGTTTCCATATGCTGATTTTATTATATACTTTATAGTTTTTTTTTAAATAAAATTTTAGTTCAGTTTGAAAATGAATTAAAATTTATTTCAAAGAGGGATTAAATTAAAAGTGGGTATAATTTAGACTAATTATTTTCCAATTCATCAAAAAAGTTAACTAAAAGCTCTACAGTACTAACAAACTTTTGCTACATTTTAAATAGAATTAATTAGAGCCCAGTGCTCAAAAGACCTGTTAAATAAACGCTCGTTACCCTAATAACTTAATTCACATTTTGATCATAACAAAACTGAATACAAAAATCTATTAAACATTTCTATTGCAGATAATTTTAACTAAAAAAATAAAAGGCAAACAAAAGACTTTTAAAATAAATTCTCTAAACCCTAACAAGAAAATTCGCATTTTGATCTTTAAAAAACAAATTCAAAAATCTAATAAATATTTTAAAGGCTGATAATTTTAATTAAAGAAAAAATGAATTGGAAAAAAAATGAGCGGAATGAAGTAATTTAACGCATGCATCAAATAAAAAGGCAAGAAAGGGTAATTTACATTGAAGGTGTTTTTGCCCTCTCGCATTGCCGCGGGGCCTTAGCAAAGAAGAACGAAAGCAGCCATTTAATATATTTATTTAATAATCGCGCGCTTTGAAAATTTCTGTTGCTTGCGTGGAATGTGCTGCATTCTTGCCTCGTGCCTCAGCGATAAATCAACGGTCGCGCAATTTTATGTAACGCGGCTTCCAAATAGATAATATGCATTTTCGGCCGCGTTATAAATCTACCGAATCGTCATTGTTTTTATAATTAACTTTTTGCTAAATTATTATTGTCTAAATTGCAGTCATAAATCCAATAAAAGTGCTTTTTTGCGCAGAAATTGTGTCGTTTTTATTACACAACTGAATGATTTTAAGTTTTATTTTTAATTAATTAATATTATTTTTCTGTTCTTTTAACGAAACTAGAGACAATTATAAATGAAATTTAATGATGACTTCATCTCGTTGATTGCAGAAACAGAAATAAAAGAGAGTAACAGAATGTAATTGGATATTGAATGCACGTTGCTTTAAAACGAGTCCCGTTTTAAGAAAGAAGTGAAACACAATGCAATTTAAGTTACTTTGTGTCGTGTATCTGATAAGAAACTCTCATCTATGTATTCTGCGTAGTTTCAGTGTCTTTGTGAATATCTCCCGATCTTTGCTTTTGTCCCTTAGCTATAGGGATCACTTAACAAAAACAACAAAAAACAACAAACTTAAGCTTTATATATAGATACAAAAAAAAAGAAAACAATTGCAATACTTTGCTTTATGTATTCTAACTTTTATCTTACAAAAAAAAAATTTATAAGAGCTGAATAATTTTTTAAAGCAATAAATGTATTTTGCGTTGTAATTTAAGCGTTGCCATACTAACATCAAGAATAAACTGTTCAATTTTAAAAGATTCGTAAAGTTTAATGATTGCTTTTACCTAAAATAATAGCCAGTAAAGTTTAACATTAAGCTATAAATTTATTAATAATTTGCTTATGTTTACGAGTAATAAATGTTCCTATAATACATCTTTTTCATTATCTCAAATTGAATAAAATTTAATAGCTTGTTTGAATTGCATAATAAAAAGATTTTATTTTTTAAGGGTTTTGCATAATATAATAAAGAAATATTATGTAATTTTAACTAAAAACTATTTTAAAATATTTTAACAACTTCTAGGAATATATTTACGTAACTTAAAAGAAAACAACAACAAAAATAAAAATAATTAAGGATTTTTCTTTAATAACGGTATAGAAATAACTTATAAAAGCAAAAAATAATAAAAAAATGAAAGGAACTAGCAAACTACTTGTATTAAAATTTTTATGCAATACTTGTGTGTTTTTTCCTTCCAGAAAAGGAAACCGTAAATCTGCTTTATAGTCCGGCGCCTTCACACAATTACCCCAATGCTAACCTAGCAAAACAGCAAAATGTATTTAAATTTCAACAACCGGAAGTCTACTTGCATAAAACACCACTAATATAATAATCTTTTGAAAACCACGAAAAAAACTATGCAGCGCGCTTTTAGACAAAATACAATACAATAAAAATAAAAGAGATAAAGTACAAGTAAAGTGTAACCCATATATGTAAGAAATAAAGAAGTGGCGAGTGGAAAGCGCGTCACTGACAGGCTCAATTCAATCGATGCAAAACTTTAACCGCCCCCGTCTGGCGGAATGATCTCGTTGCCGCCGCCAGTGCCGCCGTCCTTGCTGCCGCTCAGTGTTATTTCACGCGCGGTCCGCACAACCTCCTCCCGCGGCTCTCAATAACGCGCAATTTTCCGTCGCGATTGTTAGCATCTCGCACACGCAAACAACTTTTTTCGAAGGGAACGGCGACGTCAAAGACGACTACGACCACGACGAAACAAGTGAAACTTTTTTTATTTAAAGTTCGCGCTCGGTAACGGCAAGTTAAACTTCGTAAACTGCTGAAGGAAGCAGACGGAGAGCACGAAAACGGAGTGTATGTAATAAACAGTGATTTTTCGCTCCTGGAGATAATCATACGAGCGATTCGCTTGGGATATTACATGCTTGGAATTTAATTTAATTGTAAGGAATAAGAAAGTTCATTTGTTGTTCTTGTTTTGTGATTATTTTTGTTTTTAATAACTTTGTAAGATTTACACTTTTGTTTTGTCTTAATATTGTTTGTGCGAAGTGGCGATTTGCAAAAGTATGTGTGGAAGTTATTAGTTGATTAAAATCAAAGTTTGCCGTATTAGCTTTAACCTAATAACAGCCATAATCGCACAGACGAAACGGCGAATTAATTTAATTAAGAAGAACTTTTCATAATAATGGCAGTCGTCAAATTTTGCGCGGAAGCATTCGCGAGAATAGTTTTCGCGTGTGAATTAAAACTTTTTCAATTTTAAATCTGCTCTCTAATAATTCCAGCAATTGCTAACTTTATCATTTTTATGGATTTTTTCCCGTCCGTAAAGTCAATGAAAGCAATAATGAGAGTTTGAAAGTTTCCCAGCCCAGTGTTTTACATTTTCAAATATAATATAAAACTTATTACTTTTTACTTGGAAATACAATAAAAAGGAATACTTTTCAATAGCTTCTTCGTACAGTTATTTATTTTATTATCACTAAAAACAAATATTTTTTTTCAAATATAAAAAAGTAGGTACTTTCATGTATTACAAATGTTCATATTAAAGCTCTATTAATGAAATTTCGATGTAACATTATATTGGATATATCATAAATATTACGAGCTATAGTATACCCCTTTATGTGGCGCTTTTACGAAGCAATCTATTTGGCAAATAAGGTGAAGTAAAAGCCGACACACACCTAATGAAGCAAACCTGCAATCGATATCGACCACAATGTGATGAGGCCCTGTATGTGTAGTACATGTTACGATTATGATGATGAGATTCTTTATGCGTCCTTTTAGCGGACATTAAAACTCGCCAAAGTGTGTGTTCCGTAACGTGCAGATAACCCCGTCCGAGCAAATTAGCAGCACATTACCGAAAATCGATTTCACACTTTACCCCTACACACACTTAATACTTATATATAGATATAACATATTACAAACTTGTTAACACTAACAATCTTGTAAAAACAGTAAAAATTTTAACAAATTGAAAAAGTTCTTTTTGTTTTTTTTTTAATAATGATGTTTTTGGGATTTTGTGTCATCGATATTTGTTTTTGAAATATCTGCGGATAATAATTCACGGGCAATGCGATATCTTTGTGCGTGATTTATCACACAAGTTTTTCCGCGCGTCTCTGCAAATGATTATTTTCGCAGCGACCGACGAGGACGAGGAAAATGCACCGTTACGCGCTCGCAGAAGAATAAAAGATTTATAAGGAAGAAGGAAAGAGTTTACGTAAGAGAAACATTTAAAGTGACTTTAAGCTGCTCGCAAGGCTTTCACATTCACGTGTTTGCACATATTTGTTTCTGCGCGCAAACATCAAAAACAAGAAGTCAAGAAGCGGATTTCTAGCCGCCGACTACTGCCATCCCCAATCATGCCGCATGTTTATTCACTGCGCCGCGAGTATTAAGTATATACCTACTATAGTATAAGGACTTTGCGGTCCGAGATTCAGTCTTGAAAATTACCTAATTATTTCTTTCAAAAGTTTTCCTGCTTTTTCATATCGCTTTGCAAATTACTTTTATGTTTGTCTTTTCTTTCTTTTAATTTAAATATTTATTTTTAGTGCATTCTATAAAAAAAAAACTTAAATTTGTTAGCAATGAAACTATATTAATAAATTAAAATTTAATGATTTGTCACATGATTTAATTTTAGGTTCTAAAAAAATGAAAACATGAAGTAAATTAAAAAAACTAGTGATATTGATTGCTTTATTTAAACAAGCAAGTAAGTGTTTTAATCACGAAACCAAATCACGCAGTGAGTTTAAAAGGCAGGCAGGCCAAAAAATAAAAAGCGCAAAATCATGCACAGAATATGAAAAAAACAAAGAATAAATGAGGAAAAAAAGCAGATTTAAATTTCTAAAGCATTTTTCTTGCGACACTGCGACTTCCGGTTTATAAAGCATTTACCTTTGGCTTCCCCATCGTTGCTCCGCCGCCAGAGCGAACGTGAAAAATGTGCAGAGAAAACAAAGGGCGCATGAAAAATTGCAAAAGCAAGAATAAGATACACTTAAGAATCATTGCAAGGTTTTCTCGGAAAACATCAGGTAGCAAAAGTGCAAGCGACCCGGAAACAAAACAAATGTCTGTTTTCGTTTCATTGTGCAAGCTGTGAATACAATGGCTGCGGAAAATAAGCTACACATCCATAACTATTTCGTCCTCGAAGCACACAAAAAACAACGAATAGCAATGCAAAGCAAACACAGGCTGGGGGGAAAAAAATTGGGGTTTGCATTTAATTTGCCAAAAACATCGGCCTATAATTTCCGCAATCAGTTGCAGGTAATTTGCATGAAATAATGCAAAAGTGGTGCAATAAAAAAGCGCCCGCTGCACAAAGAGCAAACATTCTCCGCGCTTTATTTGTTTAACGAAACAGAAATAGTTGAAATGGTTGTTACGAATTAGAGGTTTTCTCTATCAGCAAAATAAAAGCATTTTCAGTACTGAATAATTAACTGTACAAATTGACTAACAACAAATTTGTAAAGAATTTCCAAATTAACTCAAACAATTAACTGCTTCGATAAAGAGCAATCCGATTTAAAATGTCTGTCATTTGCAATTAAATTTGTAAAATTTAAAAAACATGGAAACGATGGCACCGGAAGCACTAGCAGGAAATTTACTGCGCCAATTAAGTGATTTAATAGGCTCTTAAGGAGGCGTACGTGTGTATAATGTAGCTTTTAGAATGAGCATCGGGAGAAATATTAAGCGCGAGACGAAATTGCGGGCCGAGCTTTATAATAAACAAGAGCTTTTACGGCACACTTATATCGCTGCTAAGGAAATGTTTTGTGTCGCGACGTTTACTTGCTTAGGGCTGCGCATTACATTAATTAAACGACTTGCTACTACTGCTTTTCCTATATTGCAGTCATAGTGTTTCCAAAAGCTGCTTCCGTTTTTATTATTGGCATTTAAGTTTTAATAATTGGCTATAAATTTTATGGCTTAAAGGTTTAGATCTAAATCTAAGCGAAAACAATTCCTTCTTTCTACTTGCATTTCCACACCTAGTGTTATCGGTAAATGAATCCATTCAGTATAGTTCGCAGTAATAGATTTTTTAAACAGCTTTTTTTATGATTTATTTAAAGAATTATCTAAAGTTAAAATTAAGAGAAAAGTTTTTATATAAAATCAATATTAGAAATGAATAAAATTTGTTAAATATTAAGTTGAAACGTTTGATTTACATCGTATTAATACAAAATTATGTAAAAAAGAATTGATCTGTATTTTATCAACCGAAAAAAAGAAAATTGATGTTGGAAAACAAAGTTTTCTTTAGTGCATACAACAAAATTCAAATATTTGAATGCTGTAA
The DNA here is from genome assembly GCA_030556065.1 of Holobus sp. GC000080. Lineage (NCBI taxonomy): Eukaryota > Metazoa > Arthropoda > Insecta > Coleoptera > Staphylinidae > Holobus > Holobus sp. GC000080. The sequence continues at coordinate 69,587 of JASKGO010003732.1, read as the reverse complement.
AAAATTTGGAAAATAAATTTATTGCAAAATTTGAAGAAACAAAATATTCTTAGTAGTTATTAAAAAAAAGAAGATGTTACAAGCATTTTAAGATGAAGATTGTTTTTTTGTAAATGTAACTTTACTCTTTATTTGTTTCTTTTGCTGAAAGAAATAAAACTTTATTTTACTTTTCTTAATAATATTTTTTTAAATGTTTGTGCATTGATAAAAATTTTTTTTTCATTAGAAATGAAACCTGAAAATATTTCAAATTATTTTTTTAAGAAACTATTGAATGAATTAAAAAATAACTTTTGTTTTCTTTCTTTCAATTAACAAAACACTAAACAAAAGGTATCAATTACCGAATTGCAGCACTAATTTCAAGCAATCAAATTCAATTTGCACCAAAAATGGCTGACAACTTAATTAATGCAACAATATCAGTGTACACTAATATTATTTGGTCTCTACGTGAATATATGTATAAACATTTAAATTAATGCAAATTAGATTGCTCTTTAATTATGTAGCAGTACAATAAATCCGAGTAGTGACCATATTATCAGTCTATATATCCTATATACCACACCTAGTTATGTACAACTAACCCAGGGCCCACAGATAGGGAACATACAATCAAGTGCAAAGTGCACTAGCAGCAAAACACACGAATAATATCCATCTACTAGCAAAACAGGAAGTGTGCACTAATATGCATAAAGCTTAGTGGCAACATACAATATTATTCGTTGAATCTATTCTAATCTAATGCAAAACTAAACCTGTATTAGCCACTCAAAACTTGAGCTTTCGCTTGAATAAACAAATTCATTGTTTATCCTTCCGCTGCTGCCGTTTATGTCAGTTATTTTCAATTTCAGACTTGAAAACGATAAATTACTTTATTTATTTTTTATATGCATAGCAAAAAATTAAATAAATTGCTATTTTTTGTATGGAAATTTCACTTTGTTTTCCAGTAAATAAATTCAGTATCAGTTAACAAAACTGTAAATTAAAAAAAAAAGTGCTTTAAAAACATTTATTGATATTTGCAAATATGCATTTTTTATATTATATGAAAAAAATGTTTCTATATGAAATCGGTAGTTAATAAATTTATAGTTCGGGCACGTCAATATCGAGTACATTTTAGTACATCAATAAAATAGACACATGTCAGTACAGAGAAGCGAAGCAATTTATTTTATTAGAATTAGTTTTAACTTTTATAATTGCTGTGTTGAAATAATAAATTATGTTTCGCCAAGACTAACGAAATTAATTTTCTTTGAAATTTCCAATAATCATTTTAATTTTTGAAAAATTAAGCATAAAAATATAAAATTACTATTAAGTAGAAAAGAATTGAAGAAGTATTTACCTAGAAATTAAATTCGATGGAGCATATTTGAATTCTGAAGTGTTTGTACAAGCATTGCAATATTTATGCTTCACCTTTTGCCGAACATAATAAGGACTCGCTTGCATTTTCCACAAACAAACATGTCAGGGAGAGCGAACAATCGCTTTTCCTGTGTCTAGTGTTTTCCGGTTAATAACGCTTTGAGAGCTGCTCTCCAAAAACAAATAGCGCTTTATCTCTACTATCCCGCACCCTGTCTCTGTCTCTCTCTTTGACTCATATATTTGGAGTGCAATGTTTAAAACGAAGGCTTTCCATGGATAACTGCTGCATTAAGCCAATAATTAAAGGGAAAATTGTGCAAAACATTTTTCAAGTTATATTTTCAACTTGTTATGTTGTTACTTTATAGTTTTACTATTACAAAATAAACTTGACAAGAGTTTTTACAAAGTTTATAAGCTACTTTACAGTTCATTTTATTTTATTTTGGTTTAAGTTTTTTTTAAGGTTTAATAGTGGTTTAATTCAAAAATGTAATTAAATTTTAAGATAAACAAATAAATACTTATAAGAAAGAAATGAAATTAAAGTACAAACATTAAAGTTTAGACAATTTCAAAGCGTTAATTTAAGTTTATTCGAGTCCCTTGTAAGGTAAATGGTGCATAAATAATTAATTTCTGGTACATGTTCCTTTAATTATTAAGGATTGTGCGGAACTTTGCGAAATCAAACTAACTAAATTCGGAAACATGTACTACACAAGATAAAACAACCCGTATAAAAGAAAAAACAACCCAAAATAGAATACTTAGCGATAAAATAAATAATAAGAGTTAAAAGTCATCAAATCAATCAATCAAAAACTCAATGAAAGGCAATTAATTTATTACCTGTCAGAATCCAATTATGTGGGGTCAAACAAGAGGCCTCAAAAGTGTCCTTTGAAATCACAAATTTGATCGATATTCAATAAAAAACTAAAAATAAAAAACTACATAAAACACGACAATTACCTTTTTCAGCATTTGCGAAAAAATCTTTTCAAACTAAAAGCAGCCAATAATTAAGTTTTACTTTGTGTCTTTAGTACTTCTAGTTCTATGGTTCTTTCCAAGATAACTTATTTCAGCAATCCGAAAAAAAAAAGTTTCTGAAGAAACAAAAAGCATATTTTTTGTGTTGTATAAAAAAAAGCTTAGGCTGGTATAGAAAACGGCCTGTTTTTGACAAAGAACACTTGCAGAATGTTAAGCCAAAGGGCATATGATCTGAAGTACCATCAGCAAGGAAATAATAAATACATCAGCAACCATTACTTTTAGGTTGGAGGGCAGAAAAAAGGGGTTGGAAAATGTACAAAGAAGGCGAAACGAACGGGAATAAAGAAAAAAATGTGGACGATTTAGGAGCGGAGAACCTTTTGTGCCGATGCTCGAAATTAAAACGAATTAAACAAGACAATAATTTAGAGTGCACATATGTTACGCTGGCAACTTTATTGCCGATGATGGCGCGCGAATAAAATCGATTCCTTGATTTACATTAAAAACATTTCGCTTTCATTCATTATTGAAAGGCTTTCGACGCGAGGGGTGGATTAATTTCATTTGCAATACAATTGCGCGGATTAATTACACCACTTAGGCAAGTTCTGTTTGACGGTAGTATATCGATTTCTTAGTTTAAACAATTATTCATTAATTGAATCAATAGATCATTTAGATTTTCTATTTATAAACGAATGTTTTATTTACTTTAAATAAATATATTTTTGTAAAGGATAAATATAAATGGAAAATATGTGAAACCGGCGCCTTCATAGTAATCTTTATTCTTCATCTTTATTGATCATTACCATGAGTAAACAACCAATTAAACATATACCTTAATGGTCTTTCAGATATAACATTTTATATTAGGCATTATTTAATTAATATTAGTTCAAAAATTTCATTTTTCTTTTAAATACATTTATAAACAGTTAATTAATATTGCTTGTCCGGCGCCTTCACATCACTGTACTTTAAATTAAAAAGATAAAAATCAGAGAAAAACAGTTTTAAATATTTTATACCAAAAATACTAAATATTACTTAACAAACTTTTTACATTGTACATAAATTTTAGATTAGTAAATAAATAGTAAAGTTTATGAAAAATATTAACAAAGAAATAAAATTTTCAGGTGCAAAAATGAAGAAACGGGATAACCAAATGCAGTGGATCTTTACAATTTTCTTGGCACTGGGTAAGTAGTTTTTTCTTTGCACAGAGGCAATAACAATAACGTGAAGCACACTCGAAAAAATGCAATCGATAAAGTTCGCGCAAAGAAACATTTCGCATGGAAAAAGCGGAAATAGGCAAAACTGAAAGCTAAATGTGCATAAAATTGGAAGCGCAGCTAAGCAAATGGATGGTATACGAAGATAAAAAGAGAGTATATATTTTTTATCGATAACTATATCAAGCGTCATACATTTCGGTAGGGAGGTGAAAAGCGCATATATGAAAAGAAGCGAGAAGTAGAAGAAGAAGTGGAGTTATTTGAAATGCAAAAGATACGCTGGTACATCCTTCCAAAATACATCACGTACGTTGCCGGGGATATAGATAACCAAGTCGCGCGATGAGAGGATCTACTTACTGGTTCTCTTTTAAATCGCAACACGTGGAAATTGTCCGCATGATAAATGGTTATCATGTAAGACTACTGAAAGTCATACAAGGTTTGCGAAAAGTCGCTCGTGAAATTCCAATTTCACTGAATTTTTTGTCATCTTTAAACAAAATGTATCTTTTTAAATTACAGTTTTTGCTTTCAGCGTAAAAATTTAATTTATGTTACTAATTTAAATTATATTTTATTTAATATAAATAACAAAAAAGTGGGCGAAAATTAATTAATACTAAAAGAAAGATTTGCATAAATGCAAGTAACGGTTACCCACATAGAAATAACCAAGAAAATTTGCATGGATTGCGTTCGAAATAAAAGCAAAACCGAAAATCGGGCACACCTTTATAACAATTATAAAAGTCTTTTCATGTAAACGTCAAATGATAGAAACCGATTTGCATAACTTAATAACTCACATCAGAATAACGTTTGAAAACCAGAGACCAAAAAATGAAATATACGAGCGCAATATAAGTAATAATCAAATTTTAACAACAGCCGACAAACAAAAAGCAGTCCGAACTAATCAGTTGATTGAATTAGCACCGGGCAATGTTAATGGAGATTTACGCCGCTTGTGTATCTTCATTTTTGCGACAGTTTTGTGCCGCCCGTAACATTTGTTTCTATTAGAAGGCGGACAGTTTACCTGACGATTTAATAATTCACCACGCAGTGGTTCACATACTGTTCGTCGGCAAAGAGAGAATTTGCGAGACATGTTTTCGATGAATATACGTTACTCTAAATGTGCCCTAGTAAGCTCGACCATTTTTAACAATCAGCAATTGCCGTGTTGTATACATCGCGTTGCATGTGCAATGTGCATCCTTTTTTAGCATCATCGCAACCCTTGGAGACTGCACTGACAAGATTTTGTTTATGCATGCCCAGAACACTGTTTATCTTTGCAAAATTTACAAAATTTAAAAAAGGAAAACGATTGGTTAAAAAAAAATAATAAAGAAATGAAAAAAGACTATGTTGGGAAAGCAGTAACGTAAGAACGTGCTCTCCATTCACTTGCGTTTTGTTACTTTTTGTCTTTAGTGTGTTTTTTTGAACCGTTCTTAGGTTGTGTGTTACATCAGAGACTTAATGTTCGATCCTGGAGCTTTTAATAGAGTACAGCACGTTTTACATCTGAAAAAGTAAAAGATGCAGCAGCTAAAAGCGCACTGAATCTTTAACTAAATCGAATCAATTTTTATTGCTGCAAGTTCGCTGAACTAGTTTTTACCTCTTGGTCTATTTATTTAGTTTCCTCATACTGCAACCCGTATACTTACTTTATATTTTATTTATAAGAAAATTTTAGTTTTAGTTTTCTTAGAATTTTATACTAATTTTTATCAGCAAAATTTAGAAGCAAATGCAGCGTAAACATGCAAAAGACTCTGCAAAAGCGCACTTAAAGTCTTATACAAAATTTGCTAACAACATAGTAGCACTTAAAAATGGAACATTATAGCGCAGCAACAGAGATTATTTCTTTAGGTGTTAATTAAACTTTGCGGCCTTGCATTATCTAGATGCGATACAAGGTGTCGGGCGTTGATTCGCCTAATGAGCACTCATAATGTGCTCATCATGTTGTCGATTTTATGTATGCGGCTGAAACTTGCAAATTGCCACTACACGCTCGCTATATACTTGCCGAACACACTACATATGCTTAGAAGCATCAAATGCAAACGAGAAACAGTAAGCAAATCTTCGAAACTAGACACAAATGTAAGTTGCAACATATCGATTTGAAACTATCAGACAACTTTACAATTAGAGGAGTAGTTATTTGTGTGTAAGTTGGTTGCGGATAGAGAATATATATATATATCTATATCGTGCATGCATATTAAATAGGGAGTAATGAATGTGCTCTTCGACACCGAAATCGATTTTACGAGTCCGCAATTACGTTATGAGCCACTTGGCATTAATTAAAAATTATTCCTTCGTTTGCCCTTTAACGTGTTTATGCCTTGATTGCGCTCGTAATTTCTCGCGCTGCTCTCGGTTTTATCTGCGTTTTATATCGCTTTGCGAGTTTAATTAATCTTTATGGCACGAGCTTGCCATCGAATGCCTAAATATATTTCGAAAGATGTAAAACACAGCCCCAATGCAAAATTGCTCCGTGCTACTTTTTGCTCGTGCTTGCCACTCTTTGATTATCGATGCCTTTTTATGGGGCGACTTTTATTACCAAATGCAATGGAAATAAAATGTGCTGTTTACTCAAATAATTAATAGGTCAATTAATTACTTTCCGTTTTCCTTTTGGGATTTAACAATAAAAAAAAAGTTTAATAAAAAATAATTTCATTATGAAACAATTAATTAAAAATATATTGTTAAGAAAAAAAAATTACTTTAATTACAATAAAAAACAAAATAATTAAAGGGGTAATCCATAATTACTGTTACTTAACCGGAGCCTTCGTATAAAAAAAAATTAAGAATGAAATAATTTGTAACCCAGTAAAAATTTTTAAGATTCCCTTTTGATTTAATTTTAATTTTACAATATAAAGGCAATAACAATACTAAAAAAATGATTTATCAGTGATTGAGTGACTCCTGTTTTTTACAAAAGGGTACCTTTTTTATTAGACAATGTTATTAAAAATCATTTCCGGGAATTTTACTTACGTAATTAACAAAATTTAAATTTAAGTCGAAAATATATATTTGAGTAATGGCCCATAATGACTTTAACCTATCTGGCGCCTTAACATCCAATTTTTTTTTAACATCAGATACTTTTTTTGCTGTTATAAGACCAATCAAAAATTGCTAAAACCTTTTTTATTCATATTTTTTCAATTAAAACATAATTTATTTTTTTTGTTAAAAAGCTAAAAAGTGATAAATATAAAAATCAATCATTACAAACCCGGCGCCTTCACACCACAAAAGATTTAATTCTAATTAAAAATAATGTTTAATAAAAGTAGTTGACACAAATTCGCTGAAAAACATTTTTTTTTAAACTAAAATTCAAGCCAAAAGATTAAATTTAAGTGGGGGACCATGATTGCTCCAACTTGCCGGCGCCTTCACATAGAAACCCTTTTAAAAATAAGACATTTTTTATGCTGCCACAATGTGACTAATAAAACTAATCTAAAATTGACTATATTTTATTATTATCCATAGCCCGCAATCTTTATATCGCGAACCATACATAAAAAATGTAAAAAAACGAATTTAAACAAAATGTGCTGACCGGAAAAATTTGAAGAGAAAAAATCACAACATGCATCAAAACCATAATAATTTCGAGCGAAAACCATGCATTAAAAGTAATTAAAGCGGCATTTGAAATTAATGCCCTGGACATAATGTATTTTTACCGTTTCTTATCGGTCGGAGGGTCCGAAGCGAAAAAGTTGGCAAAAAGCGAGATCCGGGAATTAAGTCCTTGCAACTCGACGATAAACGGGATTAACCAAGTGTCACAGACCTGCACAACGTGACCGAAAAGTGACCGAAAAAGAAAACTGTTAATTTCCGCTTCTCATCATCACATCTCCAAAAATAACCTAAAGTCCATTCCAAATTTTTGGATATAATAATATATTACTTAACACGATGCAAATATCGGCAAATATGTTGGCAACATAATTTATAGTCCAACATTTGAAAAGCTCGCTCTAAGAGCGAACAAGCAAAACGAGAAAAACAATATAAAGAAAGAGCGGCAGCAGCAGCAGCGGGGCACATGCTGGAAGCAAAACGGCGGAGTCTGGCGCGCGATATTTCTGGTGTGCGTGTGCCGGAGGGCCATATCCTGTGTTATGATTTAAATTTGAATGGGCGAAGAGTTATTAGGTGCTCTGTTTGCTGGTGACGCTGAAATATACCTCGGCATTTACCACGGGCCGAATTGAATGTCCGAATGCGTGTTACACTGTAGACACCCATTATTTATAGATATAGCAAGCATGTAAATTGCACCGAAATCTGCATTAGACTCGATCGTAGCTCACACATCCAAAGGAGGAAAAAACATAAAAAAGGAGGAAAAAACCATAGAGAGTACCACTAGAGAAATGAAGCCCACAAGAAGAAGCTTCTACTGCTCTGCTCAGGTTGAGCTTGGAGAAAATTCCAGGGTCATAAATCTTGCGGCAAACATTGGACACCTTGACGCGCGAGCTCTGAATGCCGACGTTTGCGTTTATAGAAATTGCTGAAATATTTTGATATATTACAGGTACTTGTTACTTGCTTCCCGTATATCGAACAGCGTAGTCGACTCGAAGACTTTGATCTTTTTCTTTCGCGAACCATAAAGCTCCGAATTTATGTGCTTTACATGTAAATATTATGACGCGAGCACTGAAATATCATTTCGGTTCGGCTCACAGCAACAGTGGCACGGCTACCAGAACCAGTAGCCAAAAGAAGCAGCATCAACCGAATGTTTGCTCTCGGGAGAATGTTACGTTATATGTCCTATAAAATTTTCTTTTATTGGACTACACTCTTTGTGCCTCACCTACGCAATTAGATCATTTTAATTTAAAGCCTATTGTTGCCGGTTTATTGTTGCTTGTGCCGTATTTAAGACTCTTCTCTAATTCAATTGAATTTATTTATTAGCTTGGTAATAATAAAGCAATACCGTTACCAGGTTGTTCGCTTTTCGTAATTTAATGAATAGAGAGTTACGTTTAATGTGTCATTTAATTATCAGAGATGCGTTTATGGCACAAAATTTTAATGGATTAGTTTCTAATCGATTTATTACGTGACTTGTATTACAGTTTATAAGGCTAATCTTTTGTTTTGTTTTTTATTTTAAATAATTTTCCATTTTTATAATAATTTTTATTTATTATTTAAATATTATTTTTTCATTTAGTATTTTCATTAAACAAACGCAGAAGTTTCCATAAATAATATAAAATTCAATATAAAATGCAAATATTAAAATGCAGGGCAGCTGAATTTAATTGAACAAATGTTTTGTATAATATCATTGAAATATTTTAGTAATTAAAAACACAAAGTTCTGGCTTTACACTATATTAATTAATTTATGTGACTGCATAAAAAATACTACTACTTTTAACCTGCATTTATATTATTAAAATGAATTTTAATACAAATACTTTTAATATTGAATTTAATTTTTGTTTCAATTTTACTGAATAAATGTAGAAGTTTCAATCGAAAAACTGTTTTATTATTTGTCAGTTAAAAGCAAAGCACACAAAAAATAACAATTTCAAAGTATAAACATAGCAAAAAACAGGTTGTGCAAATAACTGATGCGAGTAAATTGCTGGTTTAGTAAAAAACAGTACTAGTTTTTATTGGTCGCATTTGATAAAATAGTATTAGTGCTTTTTAATGTTTATACAAGGGATGTTTTTATCCGTTGACCCGTGCAAGCGAATAAATATACGTACACGGTTTTAATCCTAATATAAATAGTACATTTAGGGGTTGTTCTCGCCAGTGTCGGTTCCCAGAGGACATTGCAGCAGCACAGGGTACGAACAGGGTGAGAGAGTGTGAGAGAGCAATCAGCAAATGCATGACGACTAGTCGTTGCATAAATATAACACGTGAACTTTAGATAATGTAGCATTCGTTGCACGTCGATGTTGTCCATCATGTGTGACTACCGACGCTATTTCACACCGGCGGCGGCGGCGGCGGCGGCTGAGGCTTTGGTAACGCCGGATGACTATTCCAAACACACAGACAGACACACACAGACAAAAAGGCTTGCAAAAATATACGCATTCGAAATTCCAAATTGCACATTAAGGTGCCATCGTATATTTTACAACTATGACGTATCATTTTTCCCGCATTTGCCGCTCTTAAAAACGGATCTACTGAAATTGTTATAGTTTTTTTAGCGTTACGGTTGTAAAATGCGAGCATCTATGTGAAACCTGTAAAAGTAATTCCTCTGTGCCCGTAAAAATGATTAAACGCGTTATGAAAAAAAAAAAAAAAAAACTGCATAGTGCACGCAAAATAAAATAAAATTAATAATCCCACTTTATTACCGAAAGTACCTTTTAATTGGGGCATTAGAAAAAGTCGACTTTGACGGAACTTAAATAGAAATTTAATGGAAATAAAAAAGCAATTAATAAAAAATAATAATATGGAAACTTATTCCGAAAAGCTCCCGCGGGAGAAAGAAGGATTTTAATTCGGCGTTTTAATTTACATGCGACAGCGTCTTCTCTCTGCACCCCCTTAAGGGTCCTTTTTACCGACGACAAACGTACTAATTGACTTTTCACTTGGACGTGCTCTCTTTTAATTTTGTGCAAATATTTTCATGTAATTTACACATTTGCTTTTCCCTAAGTAAATTTTTTTTTGGACCATTCTGTATTTGGTGTTTATTATTGACGCGGGCGTATGAAAACTTTTTTTTAATGGAGCAGAATTTATTTGCAAAAAAGGATGAAATTTTCGACAGCCGAAATGCGAAATGTGATAGACGTGCGAGGAAATTGATATCTGTTTATTAAAGCGCAGATAAGAGTAAACAACAGCACCATTTTGATAAGGGACGTGAGCGTTTGACATTTTACATATTTTTTTATTTGCAAAAAGTAGTTAAATAAATTTGTACTTCTTTGATGAGGTTTATGAAGTGAATATAATAAAATAATTTGTTTATTTGATACTAAAAAATCAGAATCATTTTCACAAAAATGATAAATGGTTAACTTGGATTGCCCGCCGCCTTCACATCATAAAATTATTTTATCATAAGAAGAAAAACAAATGATTAAGCATAGATTTGACGGCAATTGTTGGAAAAAGAACATGGAATAAAATCAATCTTTTTTAGAGCCGTAAACAAATCTAAATATTTATTAATAAGTAGGGCCCATAAAATAGTGGCGCCTTTATATCAATAATATTTCTTTATTTTATTAAATAACAAGTATTTTAATTAATTTAATAATTTCAAAGCAGTTAAAAACAATTTGCGTTTTCACTTTGAATTTATTTTTTATGATAACAACGAATTTTAATTTGATGCAGCTTCTATGAAGCGGTTTCTTTTATGAAATTAATTAAGAAATTCGTTTCTTTTAAACATAAAAGGTTGAGTTTTTTACAAAAGCTATATTTGCTTTGTTTGACGGCGCCTCCACATCATAAAAGAATTTTATACTACTAAAAGAACCATTAACAAACATCGTTAGCAGTAATAAGTTGAAAAGAGAATGTACAATATAATTTTTTTAAGCAAAAATATTCATATTATTAATGGGTATTTAATTCATTTATTTGTATTTTTTTAACTAATTATTTCTTTTATTTTTAATAAAAGTTTTCAACTAATAATGACTTTTTACATTTTTCAATAGTAAAATTAAAATTAAAGAAATGAATTTGGACAATTTGAATAAGTCAACAATTCCAGCAGCAGTTAATACCAAAATAGACAAATACATAAACGGATCATTTAATACAGTTACATGCGGTTTTAACTGCATTTGTTTCGCTTGGATTTAATGCAGAAATGCAACATCATCGCACACAGAGTACACGCAAAATCTATTTTCAAGTGCATTTATGTGCAGATTATTTCAATCCGCAACAACAAATAATAATTCATCCGAAAGCGGATCAAACGAGCGACGGCATGCAGCGATGAAAGCAATAAATTTGCCATTTAATAATAATAATAATTTGAACTATAAATTCATATCGCTATATCGGTGGGGAACCGTCAGAGAAAAAAAAATTATTCTAGGAATCTAATTTATGTAACAAAACTCTCTTTCTGGGCGCTCTAAGCACTTCTTTCGTTACTCTTTTCCCCACTCGCGAAAACTAATATCCCGTTTATTTATTATCCTTGCAAGGAAGGCCAATAAAAAAATTCTTTTCCATGATTAAACGATCGCCCCGGCCGCTATCAATTAAACGAGTTGTCTGTTGCTAACAGAGCGCATCGGTGGGCATTTTTAATGGATGTGTGTACGGTTAATTAATTAGCGATTCCCGCTACGTGTTTTATTGTGCTCCATCTCACTCTCTCTGTATGTTGGACTTAATTAATTAATGCTAACTTCGGTGCGGCGAAATAGATTTTCGCGAATTTCATTAGTATATTATAGTTGAAAGTGCGATATCAAATTAAGCGGAACTCGCTCTCTATGTGGCGTTACTCACGCAGCCCACATACGAACAAACGAACGGCTTTATTATTATTATTATTATTATCAGTCGGGAGCGTAATTGTCAAAATTTGTCTTTGGAGCTCCGGTTCTGATTTTATATGAGCATAGCTTTTGCATTTCATGCATAAATTACACCATTTTATTAGGAACCATATTAATTAAATTTATTCAATCAATTAATCGTATTGATTATATATTTTTAGTTATAAATACTTAAATAATAGTTAATTAGATATTCATTAAAAATGCATTTTAATTTCATATTAAACTTAAAGTACTAAAACCATAACCTACAGTAATAAAATAAAAATCAGTTTTTTTACGAAAACAAATAAGAAGGCTGTATTGACCGATTTCAGCTCATCATAAATGTTTGTAACTTAATAAAGTATAATTATTAGATGTAGAAATCATTAATTACCGGCGCCTTCACATCAGAAATTGATATTTAAATTAAGTTAATTGTATTTTTTTATAAGAATTAATTTATTTTGTTATGTTACAAATGATAAGAAGCAATTAGTTTAAAGAATTTTTTTTTAGAAAACAAAAAAAAACATAATAACGAGTGGCAACTTTTTGATTTCTTTTTTTATGAAATTAATTAATCATTCTTTTTATTGACTTCAATAAACAAGGCTTAAAAAATATTTGGATTACTTTTCCCGGCGCCTTCACATAATAAAATAACGTTAGCTCAATAAAAATTAATTATTAATTAATTTAAACAAGAACAATTAATTGAAAATGCATTTATAAGACAAAATTAATTAAAATTGAAGACAATAAACGATTTGAAGCAAAATGCAGCCAATTAACGTCGGCGCCTTCATATTACTTATTGATAATTGAATTATTTTTTTGCTCTTTTTAAAGAGTATTGATTCTTTTTAATTATTTAGAAACATGGGATTATATATTAATTAATATTAATTAATTAATATTATTATATTACATTTATACATTATATTTATATATTAAATTATAATATTTCAAAAATTATTAGAAAATATGAACTTACAGTTTTATTTGGACCAGAAAAAAAATGAATTTTCGTACCTTGACACCTAAAACAAAATAAAAAATATTTATTAAGCAATGACATAATAAACTGGACACAATAATAATTAATTAGGACTATTCATTATACAAAAACTGTTATTTAAATTTAAATTATTAAAAAAAATGTAAAAAAAAATCTAGTAAAGAAAAAAAAGATAAAAAACTAATTAAAGCGAAAAAATATATTGAATAAGAAAGCTTGCAAAGCATTTTATGCGTATTTCAAAATAGAATCGGCTACTTTATTTAATGTAGTCTAGTGTTTTTAGCTGCATAATCTATTCCACCCTGTGCACGTTTTAATTTCCTGGATCAGGGCCAAGTAAGAAGAAGCAGAAGAAGAAAAGCAGCGCCATGGCGGCATGCGTTTGCTAGAATTTTTATTACGGGCCAAAGATAAAACGCGAGTCGTCCTCTAAGCGCCCTCCTAATGATATTCTCCCAAAGACGGCCATTGTTCGCAGACTTTTTCGCAATTAAGCAACAGTTCGTGGTGATTTAATTAAAAGGCACACTATTTACGATCCTCGTTTGCCCTCCATAAACAAACACAATACATTTCGCATTTCAATGTTACTCTTTCTATGCATTCATATAGTTTCGCTTATGTAAACTTTTACATATTGACCGGCACACCATACAGGGTATTTTTATTGCAGATTACAGTTTTCAAAGAGAGACATTTAAAGATTCAAATCAATTTTATTTTTTGAGCTTTCAAGAAAATTAAAATTAAAAACACCCAGCAAACATATGAAATCATCAGTTACAAGTTATCAGAGTATGAAGTACCGATAGAAAAGCAGCCACAAGCGAGCGCTATCTTCGCCGAGTACAGACTTGGTGGTTTGTGCACTCTGTAACAAGTATAATATTGTTCCTTTGAAGTCCGTCTGAAACCGGACGAGCTTTAATATTTCATTCGAAAGCTTCGCAGATTTTATATAGGACGAGAACGTCTGCTCCATACAGCACACGTATATTCAGACAAGTAACACGCTGATACGAGTCATACAAAAAGAGGTGAAACACAAAAGAAACTATTCGCAATGCTTCGGTGGTGGTGGCGGTGGAAAATAAGTCAATCGACAAAGGAGTGGAAAACTAATGATCTCACTGTATTATCGGCGATGGGTGTTCTTAATGCGAATTTTCCAATGGTAGGAAAAACATTCGCGCTTCTCCCCATCTCTCTCTAAACCGCAACCTCGCGCTAATAAATTAAAGGCGATGCTATAAATTCAACGAGCCGAGCGCATAGGCAGTCGAAACAAGTGGCCGTTTTTTGTAATCCCACCAGATTTGCCAATGATTAATTCGATAAATTACGTATTTAGACTATTTCGCGCTTTTGCATTTCATTTTCCAACATGAATCTACTTTCAATTATTTTTTTATACTTTTTGTTTGTTTTTGTTGTTTTCTTTGTGATATTGCAATGACAGGATGTGAAGGCGCCGGGTTTACAGATGACTATTAAACAATAATAAATTTTGAATAATTTTTTTAAATTTGTTATTTTTTAACACTGAGAAATACTAGTTTTTAACAGAATTAATTAAATCTATAAAATGTTCATTTACTGTGCAATTTCAAGTATCGTAAAGTTAACAAAATTGAAGCAGTAAAATATCCGCTTTATTATTTTTAATTAAATTTGAAACGACTATTAAAAGCTAATTAATTAAGGTTTTTAACACACAACTACTTTAAAATTTTCAGTAATTACTACGGAATCAACAATTGCGTATTTAACCCGTTTTATAAATAATATATAAAGTAATTTTCTTCTGGGAAATTTGCTAAATCTTAATTATTTGCAAAATTTTATGAAGCGAAGCGTATACTGAATATTTAATTATATTTTTAATCCCAGCCTTATAAATAATGAACTTCTTGTTCTGTTGCTTATCGTAAAACCTAAGGACTGCAGTAATGCAAAACTTTAACGATATTTCATTTGCAAATTATATTAAAAATGCAACAACAAAAAAAAAAAGAACAACAACACAAGACAGAAGAAATAAGTTTTCATTATGCACGAATAGAGAAATGCTACAATTTACAAAAATATAGAACAATATGGAACAAAAATGAAAAAGTCGTAAACTATGAATATTAACGGCGAATATCTAATTATGTAGAGCTGCAAAATGAATAATAGAGTTGTTTCATGCAGCACAACAAACAGATTAAGTTTTAAAACTTGCTCGAATAATGAAGCAAGTTGGATAAATTGGAATGTGGTATGTTTTACAGCCCCCCAAGTATATACAATGTATATGCTCATTGCTATTTTATGTGCGTACCTCTAATAGAACGCGGATAATTGTATCTCGGTTATAAATACAAAGTAGACATTTTAGCACGAAATGCAGGTTCGTTTACATACTCGCGCTCCCTGGCTATCCTATATACTGCTAATTAAACACGTAAGGGTTGATTTAGATACATCATTTTCTTCTATTTCATCCTGCACCTACACACATTTATGAAACTTATTTATATAATTTTATATAAAGCTAACCTAATCTAGGCTTTAGTAATAAAGTTGACACTTAAAACTTTTAAATTACCATATTTAGAAATAAATTTATATTCAATTTTCCTATGAACAAAACTTTTTGTATTTAATATAAAAGAAAAAACTTATTTTTTGTGACAGAAATTTTGCTAATCGATTCCTACATCTTTCGGGATTGCATTATTTGGGAAAACTTGAAGATTAAAGAAGCTGCAAAGCATACAAAACAGATCACGAATGGTGCGCACACAGAACGATTAACGGAGGAAAAACTAAAGGAAATTACCCTAGCCCGCACACCCACAAACCCTGACGGGGTGCATCTTTAAACAACCCCAGCACCCGAAATATCCATTATACCTCTTCTCTTCCCTTCTCTTCTGTCTTGTCTCTCTTGGAGCATGAGTTTTGGAATTCGCATTAAAACTTGAGCAAAAGTTGGACGATTATAGTTTCTCAATTAAACAGCACGTCTTTTGTTTGTCGCGCATTAACCGCCATTCAAATGGAAATCAATCAGTACAACTTATACTAAATGATCTCATTATTTATTCAAAAAAGAAAAGCATTTTTTTTATACGTTAAAAATAAATACTAGCGACAGTAAGGAAAAGTTTATAGTGCGAGAATAGTAAAGTAGCTCTGTGCAGTGCAGTTTTTATGCAATCGGAATACTAATCATCTCGTGTGGAAAGATACGGTTAAGGTGACTCGCATCGAAAATCGCTCTTCGGGGATCGAAATAGCTTATATATAATTCATTTGTTATGGACGTAAGAATTGCCTGCACATGTCCGATTATGCAAGGTTTATTTGCCCCAGATGCGCCGTTTCCTTAAGTTTCGCCGAATAAATATTTCTGTTCGACGATTTTCGCCCGCGGTGCCATTGGATTCCACCATTTGGAAACGCGCGTCAGCTTGTTGCTAAATTTTTCATTTCTCCATTTATAAACTTTAGACCAGTTGTGCATTAATAACGAAACTCTTCGGTCAGTGAATTGGTTGTGCTTTAAATTGTAAATAAAAAGCGTGTGTCGAACATTTCATTTCTGTTTTTATTGTAGCTTTTTTTCTGCTTCCCGTTCTGTAGAAATTCGTTCATTTATTCACTCATTTTATTAGTGCTATTGATTTTATTGCTGTGTATTTTTTCCTGAGCTTTAACTTTATTAAAAAATTACCCTTTAAGTAAAAAAACATTTATTAAAGAAATTAAATTGTAAAAATAATTTAAAAAATATATAGAAAAACTAACATTAAAGCAAAACTTAATTTTTGAAAACAAAACACAAATCCGGAAAGAATGTAAACCCAAGAATAAGGAACATTTAAGATTGTGAAAAAAAGGGACAAACAGTAACGAAAAACTTTCCGCTGAATTCCTTGCCCTTACAATTACATTTGGTCCTTTATTCCCACGATGAAAAAAACAAAATACAGAGAGTCCTTTGTTCCTCGCATGTTTTTTAAAGACAGCCCGTTTCTACATAATGGAGCGCGTAAAAGTTTGGAAAAGTCAGAACAATAGTGCCGGTTTCCGGTTATAGCCAATAATAGAAACATGTAAATGCTTCCTTTATTCTTTTTTCGTCTACAAATGTAACCGCAATCTCTAATAACATTATTCCGAATGTAATTTACATTAGAAAAACACTACCTTTATTATTTTTTACCTTCTTTTTTTCACCTGATATTACTCTATATTAGTGTGTTTTCTTTGAAAATTACTTCCGTGTGTATCTAGCAGCCGCAACCAGATATAATACGCTTGTTGCTCATCCGAAGGTATGTAGGGAAAAAAAGGCACGATGCGAATAATAGGTAAAAGTGGATTTAGAAGGGCGGATATTAAATTTCGTTAGACGGAGGAATTGCGAGCAATTTCCAAAATTTAATTTCGGTTCGTAAAATATCCCAATCTTTTCCGGAATTATGGAAATCCATTGTTGAATGCTGATTAAATTACTATGTAAGCGGCATTAAAGAGTTGTTGTCTGCGGATGTTTTTCAGGAAATATCTGATATCTTCCTACAGAAAGTAGGGAAAATGTAATTGACTTTTATAATATTTAAGTTCTTTTTTATATGAGATATAATTGAACTAAAAAAATTTAATATAAATTATTTTATTTAAAATACGACTTTATAATTTCTTCAAAGGAAAAAATAAATAGAAATGCTTATTGAAATGAATGAAATGAAAACTTATTGCTAACTATCTGACATATTAGTTGCAAACTACTTCTAAAAAGTTTCCAATTCGTATGTCGAGTGTAACAGATTAAGTTTCAAACTTTACATATTACGTTAATGGACTGTGACCATTTTTACTTTCTTTATTTTGCAAACTGCAATAAGTTCAGCAGAAATCTCAATTTCCAGCAGCAAAAGACAAACTTCTAACTATAAAAATATTCCTAATTTGCCAAGCTCCAATTGCTTTAAATTCAATTAAATTAATTAATTCATTAAATAATTTAAATAAATAAAATTCTTATCAGTAACAATCTTTTTTTTCAGTTTGTGGTAACGAAGCTTCGATAAATTTGTCGCATACCAGTGCGATAAAGCAAGCGGACGAGTCGTTCCTGGTGACTTGCAAGGACATGAGCGGTCGACAAGTGACGTGGTCCGGTCCCAAAGGACCACTTAATAGTAAGACACGTCCTGAGGTACGCATCGCATCCTGGGGCACTTCGATTACCTTCAACAAAGTCAGCGTCAAGGATAGCGGCACGTACACCTGCTCGGCCGGCCAGGATCGTAAAGTTTTTCATCTGAACGTCAAAGGTAAGGGCACTCAAATGCAAGACGCAACCCTTCAACTTTGATAATCACGAACGCTAATAACTCATTGCGCCACCAAAAAAAGAAAGATTTGAAATGCAATATAGGATAAATTAGTGTTATTATCGGTTAGTTTGTCGTTCGTTGCACACAAATTGCCAAGTGAGTTATTTTCGTTTTCGGTCGCCGAATCACTCTAAGCGGACGAGCGACGAGAAAACTTGCACAGAGCACGAAGAGAAGAAGGAAAAGTCGCAGAGCTGCAGACGAAAGAAAGTCTTCTTTGGTGCAATCTGCGGTTACCTGAAGCGTTAAATTATTTTTCTTTCGCTCCGATCTCAATTGACTTGCATCTATAAGTTATTTTTTCGTATTACGTTTGACAAAAGCTCGCTATCGAATTTATTCTTCGGATGCTGGCTGCTGCATATTGTTTCCGCGTTTTAATTAAAGACGGTCGCTTCTTTTATTTTTTTCTGCGACAGTAATTGAAACACAAGCATTCGACTGGTAAATTTCTTTTTCAATTTAAGAAATAATTATTTCCGTGTTTCTTTTTCGTTATTTTTTTTTTCACACTGTATTTAAAAATAAAAAAAGTTTTGGCAAAATTTAACAGAATTTCCAACGCAGAAGTAACGGAAAAACAAAAACGTAAACGTACTTTAAGCAACATCCATGGAAATTTGCAAACAAATGAAAAATTCAAAGGCTAAACTGACAAAACGAATTTCCTATTCCAGTCAGTATATGCTGAGCTAATTGAATAACACTTAAAGTTTCAAACTTAATACATTCAGTGTTAATGGACTCTTGTCATAAATTCTCTGCATGCAAATTTGTAAATATCTAAACTTAAAAGTAACGATTAAAATGAATGCACTTATTTCGGTAGTAAATGTACCGTTACCCGTTACATAATATTTTATATAACATCAAAACGAAATTATAATTTCGTTGTGACATTACATTACCATAGAGCTGAATAGGATGTTTGGATTTACGAAATTGTTGCGCATAAATTATCCAAATTTTAAATAATAAATTAGCAGGAAACAAGAGCAGCATTTAAATGGTGACGACACATAGTGTCCATCGACGTCCGTTTTTGCATTAATAATAATAATCAGAGCGAGTGCAATTGCACAGCCACATGGTAGCCGTATTATTAAAACCGATCCGCACGTGAAATCTCTTTAAAATTCATGCAAATCGCGCATATTTTCCACCCGCTCAACGCCCGACTAATACAATTATTTCAATTATTTTCATATTTTATCTCATCTCTTTACTCACTATTTTTACGCTCAATTAATAGTAGTTTAATTCACTTGTCATTTCCACTAACAAATCTATTTTTTTGATAATTTTTTTTGCCTCTTTTAATTGCTAAAAAATTTTTACAAGCGTTATAAAACTTAACAGCAGCAAAACAAGTCAATTAAGCGTCCAATTGCAGCGATTAAAATAAATAAACTCGCAAGTAGTATAGAGTTGCTGGATGCGAAACGTAATCCCTGTTGCAGTTGTATAATGTACGTTACGTATAAAGCTGCGAACTGCGAACGATAATGATGGAATTCCAGCGGCAACAGCAAGAGGATAAAAACCATCCTCATTAAGAAGCGCAAGGAGCTTTTCGTTCTAGTTGTGTGTGCATAGGAGTGTAGTAGTAGGTACATGTTGTACCAGCGAGTAGATAGGCGTTGGAACACAGTGGAACAGTGAGATGAGAGAACAGGCGAAGAGGCTCTTCGCGAACGGGGTTAAGAATACTGTACATACCGACCGAAGGATAACGTTAGACTCTTAATTGTTGTTTTCCATTTTGCTTATTTTGCTCGCGTTCTCTGTTTCAGCGCCTCTCACGTTCATGGACACGTCGCCCGTGCAAACAGGCAAAGAGTTTTCCCCTGTTACCCTTCGCTGCGAAGTCCGGGACGACGAGAGCAGCGGAGACAGGCCTATCGTTTCTTGGAGCGTTGAAAATGGAACTTTATATGGTAAATTTTCATTCCTCTTTTTCTTTCTCTCAAAATGTTACCTAATTTTCAGTAATTTTTTGTACTAATTTATTATTTAATTTAAAAATTATGAGAAAAAAATTCAATTAAGCATATTAAAAGTATCAAAAATTCATTAACAGCATTAAAATTAAGGAGCGGAAATAAAGCGAAACAAAATTAAGCGCTAACATTGCGCTCGCATAAAGGGGTCAACGATACGAAACATCTGTGCCGCCTTAATTATCCGAAAGGTGTTATCAGCACATACTGGAGACGATTACAGTTAGAACCTAGAACCATTAGGTGTAAAGATGGCGCGCACTATGTGGAGAGCCAACACTTATTGTCTACACTTTAACTCGCAATTAAATCTACTTCTTCTTATTATGGGCGAAACGCAATCAATCGCAAGTAATTAATGACGAAACGACGATGCGATGCACATAAAGCCGCATCATCTGCACCATCTGCCTCATAACCGAAGGTGTCACTTCAAGAGCGGAATTCCGCTGAAAGCGTCGCTACTTAACTAGTGCTTAAGTACTTTGCATACATTGCTCATATGTATGTGCTAGTCGATATTAAAGTGTCCATAAAGATTAATTAAATGGCGACGGGCGGTAATTAATGGGGCGCGCTTGAAATTGACAGTGAGAGGAAATTAAATTCCTACTGTAGTAACAATTATCGGCAAGGGGGCGGTGGGAGAACGGACGAAAGAAATTGTTAGGACGCGAGAGGACAATCGGTGGGTATATTTTCAATAGCATCATTGGCGGCGCCGGCGGTGAAGGCGCCGGGAATTTCCAACGAGACGTGTGTTGGTCTCTCGCGCAGAGAAAAAGCAGTTTACACGTAAATTCAATTCCTATACAGTGGCGGAAAACCGCCGCGGAATATAAATCGTAACTGGAAAATATTTTTTTTTTGTTTTTAATAAAACATTATTAGTTTTAAAAATTGCAACATTTTTCAATTTTGGAAATAAAAAATTAATAACTCGAAAAGCCATTGAGGTATAAAATTAAAAATTGAAGGAAATTAATTTAATTAAAGGCCCATTTCAAAGTAAAATAAAAAATGTAGAGTGCAATTTAAAATACTGAAAAAAATTCTATTTTTTAGCTCACTTGGCACTAAAAAATATTTTAACGAACGGGTTCAATCAATCGCCATAAATATTTTCTAATGATTATTCAAGTAATTAAAAGGAAAAAATGTTGTTATAGATTTTTAATGAAAATTGAATTGCTCGATTAATTAAAGAAAGAAAGAAATATTTTGTTAAATGTGATATAACTTAAAATATTTCTACTATTCTGAAATATTACTACAGCAAACCCATCTTTTTTAACCAAAAACCGCAATAATCGAACTTTGAAAGCTTTCAATATTCATAAACAATAAAACCGCAGACTGAATTTGCATATTAATTGCAAATTGACTAAAAATTGTCTCCAAACAAGAAAAAGTTATTACTCAATTCATGTTCCGAGGGCACTATACAAAGGGCTTGCACATATAGTGCGCAAAGGCTGAAAGGGCCAACTGTGCAAGGGTCACACAACATCCCCAAAGCACACCATAAGAAGAGGGCTTTAAACTTTACATGCCTCGCACAAAAGTTTGCTTTAAAATAGCGCAAGAACATTAATCCAAGTGCATACTGCGTATGTTTGGAACTTGTTGAAATTTTCCTCGACACATTTTGCATGGAAAATTCAGCGCCTGCAATAAATTTACAAAGTACGAATTTTTTCTGTTTATGTCCACTCATATTTTACACCATTGCAACCACATCAACATCAATAAAATTCGATCATTTTGATTTTTCGTGCAATGCTTTTTATTTTCAGATCCGAGGTTTCAAGTAATTGGAGATGGATTGCTAATTACGAATGTAACGAGGGCAGACAGCAGGATTTACATCTGCAAAGCCATGCAAACTAGTACTGGCGATATAAGGGAGCAAAGAATCCAACTCAAAGTGGAACGTAAGTAATTACTAGGGCACTCGGTTTTAGTTTCATATTAAATGTATGTGTCCAACGCAATCCACTGGATTTTGTTAATTTATGCTCTGCATTTTCGGCGTTTTTGTGCCTTTTTTATTGTTTTATATGTCCTTTTGTTTCAATTCTTTGTTTAGGGAGCACTCTATTCGACTGTATATTTTGCAGTGTTTTCAAATTGTTTGAATTTTATGTTGTTTTTGTTGGGCAGTACAATTAATTAATTAAAATAACAATTTATTGCATTGTGTTTCGTTTAATGGAAAGTCATAAAATAATTAGTGGATGTGTTGGTTTTAATAGTCGTTTGTGGAATAATTAATTATAATTCAGCGTATTAACGTTTATAAACTTATAAAATTATCCGATGAAACTTTTGAGATTTCATCAGAATAATCTCATTTAATCTTATCTCGGGAAAATTAAGCATTAATTTTGTTATTAACATAAGAAATGTAAAATTTAGCTACCTAGGACAAAGGAGCTTTAGTGCAAAAATGAAAATTTTAAATTTTTAATTTCAGAGCTCTTAAAATGTGGTGACCTATTCGGTCAATGAACCAAAGCTATAAAATTATTATTATTTTAAATTATAATTGGGTTAAAATCGTTAAAAACTATTTTTTTTATTTTGTACAGAACAATCAAATATTTGTTATGGCCAACCAAAGCCACAGTTAATAGCAAAATAAATGACTGTGTTTTTTTTTAGTGGACATTCAAATTTGATAGGGATTTTCATAAAAAAATAAGTTCAGAAGAAATTTATTTTATTTCTTATTCAAATGTTTGGATTAAAAATTTCCTAGCGAATGAGCAAACGAAAGGACTTCAAGAGGATAAACAAACTATTAAAGAAAATTTTTAATTTAGGGTATCAGGGGCGACATTGTTAAATATTTTTGAGAGAAGTTTTTATTTCTGGTCTAAACATAAAATTCCTAATTTTACGGTGCTAAATTTTTAAAGCTTTATTAAATAATTAAATCATTTTTGTATTATAAAATTTTCCCTTATCTGTCGCAAATAGAAATCCAAAAAATTCCATTCATAAAGACACATTCAATATTAATAAATAAACTAAACATGGAAGAAATAAAACTTGAAAAACTCCTTAATGCCCTTTGAAAAGCGAACTTTTCAAGTAGTATGTAAGCGCATCGGGGGGTGCCAATTGAAACGCACTCAAGCCCGGACCTTCGCGCAAATAAACCCGTCAATCTTTGGTGGGTTTAGCGATCGTGCAACTTGGAAACATGTTTAAAACATACTTGGCAACTTAACAAATTCATCTTATTTGCTTGTCACTTAAAAAGGGCATTAATTTTTAACGAACACGTGACATTTGGCCGCTCGACGTCTTAAAATAGTTCGCGTGGGTCTCTTAAGGGGGTAGGCGGATGGAATATATCGACGACTCTAAATGTCAACCGACAAGTCATTCAACTAACTAACTATTAGATAGCGGCTCAGCAGATATGGACACAAATTTATAATACCAAATAGATAGATATTATACAGGTAGTGAACACACAATGGCTGTATTGTCTCTGTATGCATTTGTGTCCTGAGGGACGCAGAGTCCTTGTTCCACAGGACTATCTATAGAGAGGCGTCAGAAACTATAATATGTATATATTCGGGAGTAAAATTAGCGAGACGGGGGTGTAATTGTGTATGTAGATCGTGCATGGCAAACTTAATAGGGATTATTAATTCGCGCCTACCTCGAAATTAGTGACGATTAGTAACGCACGTGTAAATGGCGCTATTGCTGCTGCTGCTGCTGCTGCCGCTGGACACTGGTCCTTAACACAGTTATTAATCTTGGCATATAAACGCGACAATAGCAAACATTGTTATATCCTAATTACATATAAATTAATTAAATTTATTTTTCAACTGCTATTAGTGCATTACAAAATAAAAATTTTAATTATTTTATTTTTAATTATAGATAAACGAAAAATAAAATAAAAAATTCAATTAATAATTAGCTTAATTAAGTAAATTCAAATTTAAACTAAAAATATAAATCAAATTATGACACTTTTAAAATTATATTTGCAAAATTAATTTATTCAAGCGTCATCAATAAAATAATAATTAGTAAAATATAAATTCAGTTTTAATGGAAAACAACAGCCGAATAAAATGGCTACAATAATTAATCATCCTAATTAAATCAGTTTCACCTATCCTATCATAACCTATCATAAATAATTTAATAAACAAACCCGCCGCAAAATAAAAAGCAAAACCGAATGCATATTAAGGTAAATTTAAATTTAAAATGTCAATGCGAGGAAAACCGGTGGGAAAAGACGCGACGCAGCAAAGTTTTCTTCTGCTGCATAAGAAGAAGAAGAAGCCCCGAGTCAATAAATATTGAAAGGAGCATTGTTGTAGATGGAGGTTAGGCTAATAAATATTTGCAACTTTTAGATCCTGTCTTCTCCTCTGGCACCTTTACGGTGTTATATCTATACAGCCTCGGTGTTTACGAAAGAAAGGTATATTATGTACTCAAAATGTGCCACCGTTTATTTAGACGCTAATATAACGAGGAGGAGCAGCACAAGCTTCGTCGGAATTATTCAAGGGGAAAACTTCGCTAACTTTTCTTCTTTGCCTTATACATATTTACAGTGTATTAAGTAGCTATAAATGTGCACATTTCAAAATGTGACGTGTATAGATGAATGGCAAACTAAATGTAGCTCTCAGAATAGACTCATTTGAACTGATACTATTCATCTCTCCAAAGATAAATGAGAACAAGTTTCTCAACAAGAAACTAACTACAAATACTGTTCATTAGGAATTGTGGATTTATTTGTTTAATGTATTTATTTATTTGTTCGTTTTTCACTTGAATGTATTGCCTTTTTGTAAGTTTACTTTAAAAAATTATTGAAAAAGTCTAAGGAACTTACATTGGGGTCTTCTTCCAAAAATTTTCAGACGACTGCGTTGGCCTCCATTCCATTCCTCTTTTGGGCACTCGCGATTTTAATTAACTAATTAATAACTTTAATTTATAAGCCGTCAAAGTACAAGTAAACAAACCAAAACAAAAACTAAGAAAACTCGTGATGCATGAACCGGGCGCGATTAAAAAAAAACTAATTTAATAAAACCGGTTGCGGATTTTTAATCTTCATAGATCTGAAATAGAAACAAAACATATTTTAATTAATTAAAAAATATATAAAACTAATAAGAAAATGGATAAAATACACAAACAAGTTAATAGTAAAACAGTCAATATTATAAAGTTAATCTAAAGCGGATGAACAAAATATTGAAAAAGAAGAATCAGTCAATTTTAGCCGTATATTTGCGAAATGTTTGAAGCAACATCCTATAGGGGTTAAAAACTGGAAAGGCATTAATCCGTTTGCAATAAAACCACTCTGAAATAACAAATAGAAGGGAATTTTGTGCAGGACAATATTTTTAGTTGGCAACATAATCCCCGTAGTCCTTTCGAAGCAGTGTTTACCGCTCACGCATCTGCATGTGCGCCCCAACTTTTCACCACCAACACCGCCAACAGCAGCAGCAGTAGCGGCAAGTGAAAGCTTAAATTAAATTAAAATGCAGGGCCTCGTCCTTATCAGTCCAGCGATTAATTCTCCGCAGAGAGCGCTGGCTATTTCACTCGAAAACGGACCATCAATATATTAAATAACACATCTACTTCTATGCTAGCCCGGCGCTTGCACTATACGCCAACTCCAATTTACAACTCTCTGCCAAACTTTATTGAAATAAATAAATTACCAGTTGCAAACCAAAAGTTTTATTTTTGCAGAAAAAGTTGCGTATTTTTTTTTTCTAAATAAAAAAAAATCAGTCAAATTAATTTTATAATTGTTGCTTTGAGTTTTAGCGATAGAGTAAAAATTAATTGCCAGCCGATAAAACGTATAAAGTAATTACTATCGCAATCGCTTTGAGTTCGCTCTCTTTCTTTGCGAATTAGCTAGTAATAGAGCAGCAGTGGCAAAAGATTTGCGCTCTTGAACAATAAAAGTTACTTTCAAGCTCGTCTGTCTCTATTAAATGTTTAATTTATTGGTCTTAAAGTGGACCGAATAATGAAGAGTAACGATTTTTCCTTAAATGCTACTTTAACGACATTTTTACTTATTAAGAAAAAGTATATATAATTCATTATCATTACAACGAGATCTTTTTGCAAAAAAAAAATGTATCAGTGGTAGGTTAAAGTTAACTATAAGGGTCACAAATTAATGATCACTTATGGCCGCAATATATTTTTTATGGCACATAAGAAAAGGAAATCCTTTTCCCAGTCATTAACTAAGAACAAAAAGGAAGAAAAATCGGCAGCTGACGTTCTTAAGCCATTTAAGAGTAATTAATGAATTTCGATGGAGGCTGGTGCTAGTTAATTATTATATTATATGAGCAAAAAAATCCACTGGCAAAATTAAAAAAAGAAAAAAAAACGTTAATTATAATTACGAAGCATTGAAATGAGTTCGGCTTCAATGCGCTTAATTAAAGTACGAACAAAAATAGCGGCATACAAATGAGAAATTATGACTTTACGAGTATTTGAAAACTTCTATACAATTTTTTTTTGGTAGCTATTATTATTTATTAGACGATTTCACAAAAAAAAAAGACTCGAATTTAAGCAAACCATAATTATAATAATTTTTTGTTTGTTAATTTTAAATGATAAAATAAAACCTTTGAAAATCAAATTTTACTTTTCAAAGCAAAGAACTGAGAAAAATCTACACAAAAGAAAAAAGGAAAAAAGAAACTAAAAGTGCGTAATTAACATGAGATAATTAAAGCGATTAAAGAGTCTTGACGATACAATTAGCGAAGCCCTTTTTACGTCAGCGTCTGAAGGGAATGCGAAGCGGCAATCATAACCCTTTTCGGCGTGTTCCCACATCCTTTGTCTGCACCGTGTGCGAGACAAGAAGTTAATAGAGTTAACGTGTATACCTCAGAGAAGCTCTTAACGACGTTGCGGCGTTCGCCGGCACATTCACCGCACCAGCAACCACCCCGAGCCCATATTCCGCCCTTGTAAGCGCGTAGTCGGCTTAGTAGTTGTGTGTTCTGTATGGGGGATGTTGGTAAACAGAATTGTGGGCGGTTAATGAGATGTGTGGTTTTTTGCTTTTGCAGACCAGCCGACGTTCCGGCAGCCAGTGTACGCGAAGAGCGAGGCGGCTTGGGGATTCATCGGCGGCGAAGTGAATCTAACGTGCGAGGTCGACGCCGAACCGCCGCCGACTTTCGAATGGTTCCGAAAACATCACCTTTTGACTAACGGTATCATTAACGTTAATCCGCATAAATCTATTTTACAGGTAAATACTCTTTGCAGCCCTATCTGCTTCATTTTTTCTCATCTTTCAGTCTGCTGTCTGCAAATAAGACTTTTTCTTTGTTCTTCGGAACTTTTTTCCCTTGCTTAATATTCTGATAATATATAACTAATAAATTTATTGCAAACTTTATAAGCATTTTTGGTGCTATAAATTTAATAATAAAATAAATAAATAAACAGTAAACAAAAGCAATAGCAACGGCAAAACATTTTACATAAAATAAAAGCACGAAAAGAAAGAAATCGCGAACGTGTCGTTTGCAATAAAGCATTCCCTGTTTCCTTTAATATTATTCAGAGCACTTTGCTTCAAAACATTCTATAAGTACTGTATGAAACTCGACATTATTTTCGCAAACAACAGAAGAACAAAAGAAGCTATTGAATATATAAAATGGCTTATTTATATCCAGATATTATAACTAAAACATTCTTAAAATGCAAAGAGCAAATATTAGTCATAAGTGCGATCGGTGCTAATTAATAATAATTGAATTGTCAGATGTAATAGCTTATTGTAAACGAAGGTGAATTATTGGTGCCTGATATAATTATAATTACCGTAAATGCGAAGTGCACAGATTTAATTAGATCGCAGACAACATTGATGTACCGTTTCCGCACCGCCCTTTCGTTTTACTATTAGAATCAATTAATGGCGTCTATCATTCGGCAAAGGGGTTCATTTTGCCTGCATCTTCGTTAACGTGATTAATGCTGAGTGAAGGATCTCCACCTGAGACACAAAAGCTTACACATGCACTCGACACCGAAGGGCGCTTTTTTTTTTTTTTTTTAGGTTACCCTTTTGCAACTTTTAAAATGATGAGCGAGCATAAAATGCGTTTTTTTTAAGTGTACTTGCAAAAGTAATATAAAAATATTTTCCTTGGAGGAAATAACATTTTTATTGAGTAAAAAAAGTTTATGGATTTTATTTCATTTTTTAAAATGTTTTCATATTTTATTTACATTTTTTTAATATTTTTTCACATACAAAAAAATATAATTTTAAGGTTGATTTTATAAGTAATTAGCAGTATTTGGCATTGGGAATTATGAATGGTAGTTAGAGGAGTAATTGCAATCTTAAATCCAATTAAGCTGTCTTTTAGTTTGAGTTCGCACTGGCGTCGGTTTTTGTCAGTTGCTGCATTTGAACCGATGTTATTTCACAAGTGACTGAAAAATAAGTGTAATGACAGGAAGTGCGGGTGAAATTTACATTTAAATTCGCGAATGGCACGAGAAAAAGAGTCGCCGCCGTGAACGGTAAACATGAGCTTTTGAGAATATTTCGCCCTTTTGAAAGACGAATATTCTACTTTCCGTATGAGGAAATCAAACGTTCTGAATAAGTTATTACTTATAGCCTAGCTGAAGGAAGTCTCCTGCTTTCCAGTCATTTTGCTGACTCGCTGAAAGCACATCCACAGAACATGCATTATATTGTACATATATTTTCGAGCGTGCTTTTTTAAGAAAATCATTATTACCTAAATTATTCTTCAGGCAACTCCACCATCTATTTGAAAATACAATATACCTTTCATGCATTTTTATAATGAGATTAAACGAATGAAAAATGGCAAAAGGGGATTCGAATTTATGTTCAATAAGTAAATAGAAATACCAAAGCTAGATCAATACACATTTCTGGTAAATTGCGCAGATTATCACTGCTTAATTAGGAAAATCAATCAAAATAATCCTTTAGCAAAGAGTCCCTTAGCATTAAATTAATGAAATACCTTTCATGGAAAAAAAGGCATAAATCAATACATAAAAATAATTTAAAAAAGTTAATTTCGGAAATGTTTTGGATTTGCAGGTTTATGTAAAAGATGCAACAGCTTTCGGTAGTTATGTTTGCAAAGTGAAAAACAAACTGGGCACATTGGAGAAATTTTTCATGCTCCAACAAGGAATTCAAGCACGGCCACCCGAGTTCATCGAATTGCGAGGGGCCAATTCCGATTTGCTCGATATCGGTATTCACGGCACTCAAAGTGGTGAAAAAGTGCCCGCTTCGATGGAGCCCCAAGGCTACCGGCTGGAATTTAAAGCTATTCATGAGGACGACTGGAAGTACTTGGATTTCCCCATAAGTCCAGGTACAATTTACATTTCATATTATTGCGCCTTTTTTTGTTTCCTCTTTTTCCTTTCTTTTATATACAATTTTATGGGGAGACAACTTTATTCTGTCCCAAAAATAAAATTAATGGAAAATAAATATTTTTTTAGGGTTTGTTTATTTCAAAGATGTTGCTTTTTATATCCTTATACTTTAGGTATTATTATTAACTATTCAATTTTCTCTCTTTTTGAATATTTTTTTTTCAATTTTATATTATTTTTAAATAATTACTCTTTTAAATGTTCTTCTGGTAATTTCTATCTTTATTATTTAATTTTTCTTGTAGTATTTGATTCTCAAAGAATAAAATTAACTTAAGAAAAAAATTAAAACATAAGTCGACATTAAAAATAAGCAATTAAGAATTTTAAGATTAAAAAAAAACAATTCATTAAACGAAATCCTGCAGTATTTTTCAAAGAAGCAAATTTGCTTTTAATTTAAGATTAAAATTTCTTTAATAACTTTTAAATTACTTTCCTGTTCATTCTTTATGCTTCGTTCTTCTCTTCTTATCTTTTTTTTTTTTTGAAAAAAGTTTGTTTTATTTTCATCCTTTGCAGCGACTCAGATGAAAATGAATGAATAACAATCAAGCGAAATCTTTGGCTTTTTGCCTTTGCCGATTTAGGACAAACCGAAAAAATGAGAAATTCTTTCAGATAACAGTTACCCTTTGCAACATTTGGTCCACGACATGGAATACGAAGTGCGCGCCGCGACGATGAACAAAGCCGGTCTGAGCGTCTTCACAAACTCATCGACTTTCCGCACGCTGACGTCGCAAACCGACGACGCCTGCACGTCCTTCAGGACGACGACCAATACGTGGCTCGTGGGCATACCAGCAGTTCTAGCAATGTATCTATCGCCTCTGTTAATATTTTGGTGATTAAACCATTAAACAACAATTTCAAATAAATAAAATCGCGTAAAATCCATGCATCATCATCATTTCTACAGTATAACGTATCCAACACTTTAATCAGTCAGCGGTTAGTTAAGTAAAATTAAATTTAAAGGAACAAAGTAATAAAAAAAAAAACTACGAAAAAGTACCTAAAAACTGCACTACTGATGGAAAATATTTAATAGCGAAATTTACGAAAATGCATCTATCGCTGGCGCTACGAATGTAAAACTTGTATGAGCAGTAGTTGTAATAAATGTTCAGCGAGACGTAAACGTTGAAATTTTATTCGTCTCGCTTTGGCCCGATGTGTGGGCTTACAGATATGGCTTTCGAAACGTATACAGTAAAAGAGATCCATCAAGTGATATGCCCTTAAAGTATATGTATTTATTGCGGATGTCGATACCTTTGTTTGGCGCGTTCTTAAACTTTTGAAGACACAAACGGAGGACTTCAGTTTTCTCATTGCTGAATGCCGAATGCTGATGGAATCAGTGTAAATATGTTGATATTGCAACCGATTGATAATAAATAATAATTTAGATTTATGTTTCTAAGGAATAATAATATTAAAAAAAAATTAGCTAGAAATTATAAAATCGCTTAAAGGAAATAATGGTTAAAAATGTATTCGAAAATTAAAAAAAAACTACATAAATGTTATTTGCTTGAAAGTATAATATTATTAATGTTATCGGTGATTTCTTATAAGATTTTATTAAACTGTAATTATAATTTTTATACCTTAAAATTGCAGTTATAGTTTCATTCATGCAAAATGTAAACTTTGTTGCTTTAAACTGACCAGTAAAAGTCAATAAACGAAAGATGGATAGAAAAGTTTTATCCCTTGTTTTGATTAAAATGAAAATATTTGTCTTTGCTTCAACGCTCGACAATTTTTTTTTCTTCTTTCAACCAATATTTTCATGCAATTTATGCTTCGCACTAAAATTTTGCATAAACTTTAAATAAATATTAAATCAAATACAGGATTATAAATTTTTTATTATAAAAAAAGGAAAACTTAAATTTCGAATTATAAACTTTATTTTATATAAAAAAAATGCAAAAATATAATTTATTACTAGAAATGCCATTAAAAAAGCTGAAAAAATAGCCTTTTTTCAAAATTTGATTTGAGAAAAAATATATTTAAGAATAGAAAAGATTTTTAAATTAATTAAAATTTAAAAATACATAAATTTTGGCCAAAATTTAAAAATTGTATCTTACTTCCACAAAACTTTAAAGACTATACTTGTAACAATAAAAATAAAAACAAAAATATATTAAAAAAAAAAAAAAAAATAAATAAAAATTTTACTAATAAAAATTTGTTTTTTATACATAAAAAAATAATTAAATAATAAAAACAAGCACCCTACTTTATCCAATACCTCCTGAAATAAATTCAAAGCACTCATTTCTTCGGAAAAGCTTTCACATATATTTTTATTACAATACATATTGACATTAACCGTAATTGAGATCATTGAAATAAATTCGAAAAAAGTAGTCAGCAGTAAATGGAAAACAAATCCTGTGAACTTAGGAAAACTTTAACAATAGTTAGTAAATTATCCAAGGCTCTTTTAGCTACAGCTCAACATTCCCTTTATTACAAGAAGGAAATTCAAGACAAACTTTAAAAAAGTTCATTTTTCCACTGCGCAATTCCATTATTATTAGTTTTGTAATTTCGCCGGCGCGAATATACATTATAGCAATGAAAAGAAGAAGTGAGGAAGAGACAGAAGGAAATCGGAGCCATTTAAAGCGCGCACACAAAGACACAAAATACTCTAACATAACAATTTCCAAAGAGACTTTAAATGAACAAGTTTTCCCTTAAATATCTCCCCGTTCATATGTCAAAACTCCCTTCGTCCATTTCACTTAAGACAGCAGCCGTTTAGAAGAAACTCGAACAATGTTTTCCGAAATTTATTTCATTCAGTTTCTGTGTTATCAAATAAAGATAAAATAAACGCGCGATGAATTAATTGTATTAATTAATTGAATGATCATTAGGGTAAATATTATTACATACCGAAACGAGCGCGCTTAATTAATTTAATATGATTTTCGGTAATATTTTGTTTTTATATAGGGCGTAATTTGTTGTTATATACCGTTGTTATGTATTATTATAAAGAGCGCTTTTGGTGTAAAATTATTAAGGAAATAATTGTTGAAAATCAATATTATTTTAATCGATATTAATAATAATAATTAATATTAATCGCAAAGTTTACCTAAAGTGTATTAAAAATAAATAGTTTATACGAATAAATACACAAATAGATATTATTATTGTAAATATTGATAGGAAGGAAGTACCGATAATGCATTTTGCTTGAAAGTAATTGTTTGTAAATGTTGCATCGTTTCCATCAGTAAGTTATTGTAAAATTGTACAAGTAAATATAATTATTGTGAAATGGGTAAATATCGTACACGCAAAATGTATGTGAAAACAATTCTGCCTGCATTTTAATTTTAGGCTTTTGTTTCGTTTTGCAAAGCTGATTAAATTTAAAAAAAAAAGTGAAAAAGCTGTCATTGTGTATTTGTTTTTCATTAAATTCAAACAAAAAGCGAAAACATTAATTTATTTATTTTTTCATTACTTTTAGTGAAATAATTTAAAATCATTAACAAATTTAATAAAGTAATTATTATTCCTTGTTAAATTAGTAATTACCAATTAATGGCAATTTTCTACTAATTTAAATTATACTTTTATAAAAAACAAATAACTCTTTAGAATAAAAATCACAAAAATTAATTTTTCCAAACAAAATAAAAAATCAGTAGTTAATAAGCAACCGGCATATAAAATAAAAATAGAATAGTGAAAAATAACTGTTAAAAGATTTAATAATAAAATAACAAATAAATTTAATAAACGGAAAAAAATATCGACTATATCCCTAGTGGCATTGTGTAATATTTTAAATTAAAGTAACGAAAACCAATAAAACTGCACAAGTGGTTTTCCTTCTCCTTTTCTTCTTCTTCTGCTTCTATACTTTTCCCATCTAAATCTGCCAACAGGATTTGCAGCAGAATTTGTTGCAGGAAAACATTAGAAATTCATGAATGGCCGTTTTGGTGCATGCAGCAACGGACTCTTTAACCACAGCGAATAACCGAGCAGAGTAAATCTTCTTTTGTGTTGCAAAAGTATACGAGCTAACTTTAGTAGGACAAAAAAAAACTATTTGCTATTTGTTTGCAACAGCTACAGTATTTTAGATTCGCTTTATAAATGAGCGACTTATTAAAACTGTGGAGTCATTAATATTTAATACTCTAAATAATTAATTAACAATTAACTCATTGTTTATAAGAATATTGCTCTTAACAATTTTAATGGTTTTCTAAGAGCTTTAAAAATCTTGGGGAAAATTTCAAGTTGAGCTTTTGTTATTATTTGTAAATAAACATTTGTTACGCAATTATTTCAACAATAAAACAATTAATAAAATGCAACTTACATTCTTGGTGATCTCTTTCATGGAATCACTGCACTTTTAATTAACACTAATCACTACTTAAGTTGATTGGAGATTATTTAATTAGCAATTGTTTTTAACACGCTTTTTTGACAGACATAACGACAAAAATCAAAAAGTAGACATATAACGACCCCTGGCAGAATATTTTGCAAATAGTAAAGTGAGGTTAAAAAATGTAAATAAATCCATTGGTCATCAAATCGTTAATTAAACACAATAATTAAAATCACCTTGAGATTGTAAGTATACGAACAATACAAAATAAATACATAGAAATAGAAGAAAACTGACCGTTTCGCTGTCCTTATGATTGAAGCTACAAAAATAATGGCATCAGCTGTATCAGAAAAAGTGAAGGAGCGCAGGAAACAAGTAAGTTACTAAATTACAAATAAAGAGATTCAAATCAGCAAGTGTTGATTTATAATCTTCATTCGTAGGTATTTCTGGAACCTTTACCGGATGATTTCCTAAGGGTGTCAGCATCCTTGCAGCAACAACAGGAAGCTGCTGACAGGCAAACAGCAATGGCTTTGCAACAACAATTTGTTGGACCTGCTACATTGGCCCCTAATGTCATTGGAAAGCTTAGCATTACTGTGGCTCAAGCTAAGCTTACCAAGAACTACGGTATGACCAGGATGGACCCCTATGTGAGGCTTCGAGTGGGCCATTGTGTCTATGAAACCCATACAGATACAAATGGGAGCAAAACTCCCAGATGGAACAAAATTATCCAATGGTATGCTTCGATATTTGCATTTGCAGTGCAGTAAAATATGTTTTATCATTTTAGTTTGCTTCCACAAGGTGTTAACAATGTACACATTGAGATTTTTGATGAAAGGTCTTTCACTATTGATGAACTGATTGCTTGGGCAAGCATAACAATTCCACAGCAAGTAATGAAAGGTGAAGTCCATGATGATTGGTACCCTCTGAATGGAAAACAAGGCGAAGGTGTTGAGGGCATGATTAATTTAGTTTTTAGTTTTGTTGTAAGTATTTCTATAATTATTATTTGCTTTTTTTTTTGTATAAAAAATGAGTATTTATTGATTTTCTTTGTTATAGCCTCAAGCTCAGTCTTTTGTCTACCAGCCACAACCAGTTATGATGGTACCGACCACTGGAGGCGGCATGAAACCCATGCCTGTTTATGCAGCTCCCCAAACTGGTAATCCTGTTCCAGTTTTAAGTGAATCTGAATTAAAAATGGTATTTTTTAACCAATTTTTTGTATATTTAATTACGGAAAGTAACTTAAAAATTGTTTTAGATTGAAGAAATGTTTCCAACTGTTGATAAGGAAGTTATCAAGTCTGTTTTCGAAGCTAATCGTGGAAATAAAGACGGCACTATTAATTCCCTTCTGCAAATGTGCGAATAATCGCGCAAATATAGGATTAATCACTGTTATTATTAGTTTTTAGCAGTTTTTAGATGTTTAGAAGAAAAAAATATGCTTTGGGTTTGGGGTACTTAGATGTTTTATTGCTAATTAAAAGTAAAAAAAAAAACTGAACATTCTGAATGGAAAATGACTGATTTACATTTTGGATAAATATTACCATTTAATGAATGTTTTATAATATTGGTAATTTGATGTTGTAATTTTGCAAAATAGTTAAGTTATGTAAAAATAACGCTTTTTTTCTAGTCTATTGTAAAGATTGTAAATTGTTTCGGGTTTTTGTTGTGCCAAAAATTTAACGCTTTTTAATTTAAGTTTTTTTTAGTTTATATTGTGCATTGAATATAAGAATAATAAATAAATTAGCAGTAAAATTGTGTTTTTTTTTAATGATTTGTTTTCAGGTTTTCAAGTGGAAAACAATTATTAGCTTTATTATTATCGGACAAATCAATACAAAATAATTTATTTCCATTCAATGAAAATAAAAATTGTATATTTCGTAAAAGGTCAAATTATAATTTTTTAAAGATTTGTTAACTTCAAGAATAAAATAGCAATGAAAATGCGGTTTCTTGAAGTTTCTACACAATTTTTTGCTTTCTAAACAAGATGCCAAAAATAGTAAAATTAATCTAGATGAGCGAAAAATTTATATTTTTATACAATACAAAAATGATTGATAAACATTTGATATTTTATAATTGATTTAATAGATATGAAAATAAAGATAAAATGTAAATAATTAATAAGTGATATTTATGCAAAAACAATAAAATCAATAATAATAAAGAGTGCAAAGAGAAACAATTCAATTTTCTTTAAGTAATTTCCTTTCTACCGTCGCTTATAAGGCAATTGTTAATTTCTATATTTTCCAATATAATTTTCTTAAAGGAAATACTCTCTCATTGTAATTAGTCACGTATCATGCACGTAAAAAACAATAATCGATTTTTGCATACTCCATCCAGCATGTGCGGGTATATAAAGGACGCATTTCGATAAATAATGGTACTTGAACATTGAAAATTCCTTTCATCACAATTAGCAATTCCATCGATAAAGTTTAGCAATGAAGTTATAAAGCGCTCCAGCATTTATTTGCAAGTTTTTAACTTTTCTGCGCATTTCGTTTAATGATGTTCAACAAATTTTGCTTAGTGATTTTCGGCTTCTCCTTAGGGTGGTCCCAAAGGTATGCAAATTTGCAAAATATTTATCAAAAAAAAAAAAAATAAAAAAAAAATTTTAGTTTGGAAATCATAAATTACGACAAGCTAATAGATATTGTTTGGAACGTGCCAACTTTCCAATGCCGCTCCCATAAAATCCACTTCGAAGACCTTTTGACGGACTTCGGTATCATTGTCAATGAAAATGGTGACTTTAAAGGGTCCCAAATGACCATTCTGTATGATCCCGGAAGTTTTCCTGCCATTTTCCAAGTGCAAAACACCACAAATAACTTTTTGCGTAACGGAGGAGTGCCGCAAAATGGAAACTTGGACGAACATCTGAATATTTTCAAAGAACGCGTTGAAACTGATATTCCCTTTGAAAATTACACAGGTTTTACTTTTTGTTTTTATTTCCATATTATTTTATTAAAAAAAAAAATTAAAATAATTAATAATAAAATAGAAAAAAAAAATTAAATAAAAAAATTATAGGCTACGCTGTAATTGATTTCGAAAGCTGGCGTCCACTTTTCCGCCAAAATTGGGCAAGTTTGCAACCCTATAAGGATCTTTCGATAAAATTGGAAACCAATTTGCACCCTGATTGGAACAAAACACAAATTACAAAAGAAGCAACTCGAAGATTCGAAAAAAGTGGCAGAAAATTTGTCGAAGAGACTCTAACAACCGCTAAAAAGCTTAGACCTCATGCGTTGTGGGGTTACTATGCTTATCCGTATTGTTTTAATATGCAGTCAAATAATAAACATCCGTTTTGCGATGTTCAAGTAAAAGAAGAAAACGATGAGTAAGTTTTTCACATAAAGGAAAAATAATTCTATGATTTTTTAATTTTTTTTTTTAAGATTAAATTGGATGTTTGAAGCTGGAGATTCCTTGCATCCATCTTTATATTTGGCGCAAAAAGGATTAACTCCAGAAGAACGTTTGCAGCTTATCGAAGGAAGAATTTACGAAGCTATAAGAATCAACGGCAATTTGAAAGAAAAAAAGAAAATTATTCCTTATTTTTGGCATTTATACCGAGACACTTATGAATTTCTTACAAAGGTCCTTTTTTGCATTTTTTGTAAACCAAATTTACTAAAAACCATTTCTCTTTTATAGAAGGAACTTACAGATTCGTTTCATGTAATGAAATCCTTAGGGGTTGATGGTATAATTTTATGGGGCAGCAGCAATGACGTCAATACAAAAGAAAAATGCAAGAAACTTTACAATTACATCGAAACTACTTTGGGTCCATTATCATTAACTACTAATCTTCCTTGAAAAAAAAAAATATAATTACTAAATAAAGAAAATCATATTTAAAAAGCAGATATTTAATTTATTCGTTAAAAAATTAAAAATTTATAGCGACGATGAACAAATGCAAAGGGAAAATTCAATATTTCCTTGAATTTCTAGGAAGCCTTAATCGTTTCGATTGCGAACCTAAAGGATAACTGTGCTTCAAAGCCATGTAACGACCGTTACTAATGGGTTGCACTTTGCTAATCACATTGGTTTTTTCAACTGAAACCGGATTTACAATGATAGTCTCCAAAGGAAATTCATCCCTGACGACATTTGGCTCCAAAATTTCTGGCTCTTCAGCCGTACTCTTTGCATTAAAAGCTTGCAAACGGTTAATATGAACTTTACGCATTTCTACTTCAGGCGGAAAACTTTCGAAACTTTGTTCGAACGATCCGGGGTCAGTGGTTTCTAAAGACTGACCATGCAACTCGCGGTGTGGCATTTTTAAAGATTGCCCTTGTGAGCCCGATTCGTTTACAGCAGATTTTCTGGGGGTCCACACATCGGTTGCAATAGATTGTCTTTGGGATTGCGGCTCGGGGCCGGACAATTTGAAGGATTGTTCCCGCGATTTAGGATCAGTTTTTGCTAAAGATTCCACGTGCGACTCGGGCTCAATCGTTTTAAAAGATTGTTCACGCGAGCGCAAATCTTGGCCAATAGATTGACCGCGGGGACGCGCCGCCGAGGCAATAGATGGTGCGCTGGGGCGCGTCACGGGGCCAATAGAAGGGCCGCGGGAGCGTATCAGGGGGGCAATAGACTGTCCGCGGGGGCGCAAATCGGGGGCAATAGACTGTGCACGAGAGCGCGACTGGGGCTCAGTCATTACAAAAGAGTACTCGTGCGCTTCGGGCTCGGATATTTGAAAGGATGGTGCGTGCGACCCGGGCTCAATAATTTCGAAAGAGTGTCCGCTCGACTCGGGGGCAAGCAGTTTTGAAGATTGTCCAAGCGAGCGCGAGTCGGGGGCAACAGATGGTCTGCGGGATTGCGACTCGGGGGCAATAGATGGTCCACGCGATCGCGACTCGGGCTCAACTACCCTGAAAGATTGTGCGTGCGACTCGGGGTCACTCATTCCTTCCGATTTGAAATTATAATTTTCCTCATTTTCCTCCACATCAATGAGTTCATTCTTATGTAAAACTTCCAACAAGGAAGCATTCTCAGATGGGGGTATTTTAATGTCCTGTTTGGTAGATCTTTGTAGCGAAGTCTCCAGTGCTTTATCTTCCATTCGTTTCGGAGGTTCTCCTTTGCCACCGGAAGAGCTCGGATAATTAGTTTCAGCTTCTTTTCTCATTTCTCCGTCCTTTCTTTGAGCAGTAATTGGCCCCTTACCAACAGAATCAGCTTTCTTTTTGCCACAAAATTCGCATTGGCAGCAACAGCAATAAGATTCTTCGTCTTGAAAAGAAATATCGGTCAAAGTTGAAGCATCATCATCCATATCCATGCAATCGCATTCTATAGACCTTTGAATGTACTTATGGCAATTGCTGCATTGCTCATAAAGGTCCTGATAATAGTCACAGTTTATATAACAATTATATCGTTGGTTTTGACTATTTTGGCATTTACTGGGTTTCCAACTGGCCCAAAAGCATTCTTCTAAATGATTCAAATTTCTGTTGGAAGCGTACTTTTTCGAGTGGACAGGACAATGTTCATAGTAAGTGCAATTGGTATCATGGCGGTGGGTAATGTCTTTGCCAGTTGTAGATCTCATTTTGGTGTTACAACTGCGAGTACAGCAAAGAGCTGAAGATCTTTCCGTTTGAACATACATTTTACTGGCAGAAGTGTCCCTAGCGTAGGACGTTGACGGGGCCTTTCCGTATTTATTAGCAGCAGGTGAACGTGAAGTGACCAGTTGTGGGCATTTATAACATTTGGAAGAAGGGTGATCGAAAGGTCTGCTTGTCCACTTGGTAGAGCGAAGCACACTAGGAACACGCTGTAATTTTTCAACCACTAATTTATAGAAAACGGCCCCAAAATTCCCTTTTTTGTATGTGAAAAACGTGACAAGTGTGAAGGTGTGTTTAATGTGACATGTGTAAGTTTACGATTAAAAACATTTAATAATAAAAATGCGGAAAATGCTTACAAAAGTCAATTTACAATCTGCAATATCGTTGCAGCAATACCCTGCGGACATTTGGAATGAATTTCTTGCGCGATTTCTTTCTAAACTCTCGCCGAATTGCGGATTAATTTTTTCAAGATACACCCGCTAAACACATCTGACAATTTTTCCGTTAGTTTTGTCCTTTGTAATTTTTTGTTTCCAACTAAAAACTGCTACTTACCTTATTTCCTTCACTAGAAAGTAATTTAAAAAAAATATATGTATTATATTATTGAGTGTAAAAATAGTTTGTTCTAATAATGAAATGTTTAATTACATTTTTCGCTTAATGTATCATAGATATTTGATTGTGGATAATATTGAAAATAATATACAAACAATATATCAACAGGTCACAATTGTGTCATATTAGTTACTTATTGGCTATTTTATCGTTAATTAACATAGTTTAAAAGATTAATAATTTATGTTTGGTGTCTTAATTTATTTGCTTTATCAATAAAAGCAATCTTTAAGGCTTTGCTATTTCGTTATCCGAAATGTTAAGTAAAGTTTACTGCTATTATTTATAAATATTGTAAATATTATAATAATACTACCAAGAAAAAAATCGATAAAAAATAAATACATTTAAATACTTTTAATATTATATACCTATTTTACCAAGTTTTTCTTTTGATTGTTTTCGTTTTGGATTGTTATTTGGTAACTGGCAAAACTTGTATAAAAATTTGGTTTTTAAATCCGTAAAAAGTACATTTATATTTTTATAATAGAAAAAACGTTTCAGTCTGATTGTGAGTGTAAAAATTTCGAAATCGACTGATTACCATCAATACCGTGGACCGTAGAGTTTATATCAATCAAAACGATACAATTTAAAAGATCAAAATTAGATTTTAGATTAAATATCAGCCAAAAAATTAATACTTAATCATTGCTAAACTATACATCATAACTTGCGAAAACTTAATAAATTTAGCCGTTACTTGCTAATTGAAAAAAAAACCTTAATTATATATAAAAAAAAATACATACTTTTTGGTACCACGATTTGCTTAAAACTGAAGTCACCTACTGGCTCTGCACGTTCTTAAAGAACCACTCGGTAAATTTGCGCAGCTGCTGGATGGCCGCGTGCGCTTGGTCCTGCAACTTCCGGTTTTCGTCCTTCAGTCGACGCACCTCCTCCTCGAGGGAGAGCCGCCGACGGGTTTCGCGCGAAACACGAGATTCCAATTCGCTCACGTGATTCCTCAATTCGGGAACACTTGAACTACCGCTTACACTAAGAAACAAACAACAAAAAAACAAACCGAAAATAGAAAAAATAAAATAAAGAAGGAAAAAAAAAACAGAAAAAAAAAAATAACAATTGCTTACTTGGAAGCCAAAGATTCATCCCGCAAACCATTCTCGTGTTGACTCTCAGATCCAACTACTTTGTTAGCCGTATCCACCAAACTAGGCCAGTCCATTTCTTCAGGCAGTGGCATAGCTTCGGGGCCGACACTCAATTTGCCCTTACTGGGACTGGTCACTCGGGGCGAAAGGCGTTCCAGCGTATTGCTTTTAAACTCACCAGGCAGAGGACTGCTCGTAGTACTGGAATTGGAAATCACTGTAGCCGGTCGGGCCGTTGTAAATATAACTTCCGGTTGCGGCTTATGCACCGACAATCCATTATTTAAATTTTCCCTGCTGCGATTCTTATTGTTCCGCTCTTCTTTGCTCTTCAGCTGATCCCCATTGCTTGGCTCATCATCAGGACTTATGAGCCTTATAAGTTCCTCTTGCAAATTGTTGGTAATATTAGCGCTGTTGCGATTTGAAGACCTCGACGTTACTCCAGGTCTTAATTTCGCCTCTCCATTGACAGAACGAGGACTCTGATTACGACTGGACGATAGACTGTTTAAATGTTTGTTGCGGCGAGTCCTAGGCGAAACATTTCCGCTTCCGTTGGACAGTTCCTCTTCGCTTCCGATTCCGTACAGCCGGTCACTGATGGAACTATCAGTTGAATGACCGTCGGTGCCATTTAGCTGCGATAAACTAGCATAGTCTACTACTTTGGGCGGCCTGGTGATCATATACTCTCCATTTTCGTAGCGCATCCTCTCGTTTTGCTGCTTCAGCAAATTGTTCTTGTCCATTTTGTACGTTTCGTAGTCGCTGGTGTTTCCATGCAGGGCAGCCGACAAAGGCTGCGTGTAATTTACATGCTGCAACGGCAACGAATGACTCGCCTGCACTTTAGTGTGCTGCTGCACGTTCTGCGGAAAATGGTGGTGAGACTGCGATATCGGCATATTGGACATCTGATGCGACACGTTCCGTTGCTTCGACGGCGCCGACGGATACGTATTGTGCGGCTTATAAGAGTGCTGTTTTGTCGAGAGCACATTGTCGATGTTATCGGGCAAGTCAAGCCAGCGTTCCTCGTTCGAGTGTCCGCTCGACGAGGACGTCATCGTGCCTTCGTTATTGCCCGTGTATCTATCACCTAAAAAAGACTTTTTACTGCTTCCGGTCCCGTAGCCGCTGCTATTGCTAGATCGGGGCGGCGAGAAACTCCGATCATAAACTTTCACGTTACCCGGCACGGCTTGCTGCATTTGCGGCGCCTTGCGCGACTTCGACTCCTCCATTGTCTCGTAGTCTCCCTCGTAGTTGCCCTCGTTGTACTTGCAGTTTTGCAGCGCGCAACCTTTTCGCGGCTGTCCTTCCGGCAGCGGAGGTATCACAGTCAATGTTACATGCGTAGACGTCTTCAGAAGGTCTACCATTTGATCGTAGGTCAGCGTCGACACAGCCACTTTGCAGATCTCGACTAAACGGGAGTTCTTTAATAAACCAGCTTGGGCAGCAGGTCCGGAACTCTCCACCAACGTCACTATACCGTCGGGCTGCACGTGGAAGCCCAATTGTTTCATGATGTTTCGTTTTAGACTCAATTCCTCCACCTTGACGCCATACGTGACGGCTTTCAAGCGCTCCACCACTTCCATCAACTCGTCCCGGTCGCAATGGGCGTCTCGCATGTGAATCGTAAGACATTCTCCTTGATGATGATAAATCCGCAAGCTATTAGTTTGAGGCGACCAGCCCAGAATTGATTTGCAAGGCGTTACAAACACAATCTGGCGGCTTTGTTCTTCAATAAGAATCAATGTGTCGGCTGATATTCCCAGAAAGCATTCGATTTGCTGCGTCTGGCCCATATCGTCCAAAAGGACTTGCCATAAAATCGCTCCACGTTGCGTCTTATCCGGAATGAAACGCAAACGCAGCTTTTCTTTCTTCTTACCAAATAAAGCTATAAACGTAGATATAATTTAGCAACAAACTACATACAACCAAACATGAGAAAAGAAAACTTACAAAACTTTTGTCCTGTTTCAACGGGAGTCGATGTCGAACAACTTGCAACCAACTCCTTTAAATATTCCTGCCGCGTTCTGGTTGCCATAGTGACGAACTTCTCGGAGCGATGCGCCGCATTCTCCGCATTGACCACTTTCGCGAGCAGAAATTCAGCAAAAGCCTTTCCTTTGGGGTAAACCGCACCATCCTTAATGGGTGGTCCAAAGGGCTGTACATCTTTGGATCGGCTGACGGCCACACTGTAGTGCGTGTTTTCCGTACATGGATTTATAGCTCTAACTACAATAAAAACGTGTTGAAATTGCGAACGGATGCCCTTTGGCGTGAAAGGCAATGCGCCGGGCTCCTGGAAGACAATCGTAACAATGTCGTTGCCGATGTGTCGTTTACGTAACAACTGTTGTCGATTATTGGGCGTAAACGGCAGCATCGTCGATACGTGAAACATTATTTCGCACTCCTGATACTGAGAGTACACCGAGTACAATCCAGTCGAGTCAGCTGTAAAAAATAAAACGACAACAACAGTCAGTAGATAGATAACTCCAATACCGCAACAGTAGTAGTAATAATAGAAATGCCTTACATTTATTATCGAGGCCGGCTTTGTACTTGTCGAATCCATTCAAGCGCACTTTCTTGCCTATGGTCTCCAGGAATTCGATAAACGCCGGCTCGGCTTCCTCGTTGTTGTACATTTCCTCCTCGGAAGACTGGCCTGCTTTGCAGTACATGACGCCCACTTTATAGTGGCTCGTGAGTCCTTGCTCGTCCAATTTCAGGATCTGATCCTCGGTCTGCACACTCTGCACTCCCAGTTTCAGACAGCTGAGCTGAATTTCCGGCGACACGTACTCTAATACTTCTTTGGTGTTCATGTGAGATTTACTACTACTGGAAGCTTTTATGTTGGGTATAGCGTCCTCGAGAATGGCGCCTCGAAGAGTCAGTAATTCGGATGTTCGAATCACCAACCGA
Source organism: Holobus sp. GC000080 (assembly GCA_030556065.1). Lineage (NCBI taxonomy): Eukaryota > Metazoa > Arthropoda > Insecta > Coleoptera > Staphylinidae > Holobus > Holobus sp. GC000080. The sequence goes on along the minus strand of JASKGO010003732.1, from coordinate 24,639 downwards.
TACTGGTACTGAACTAATGAATGCGCTTGCAAGTTTTCCGCTTGAGGCACCTTTTCCCTGCGAATCGATATAGCCACCGGCCCTAATTGTTCATCGATGCCAAACCAATTTTGGTGTTCTAACAACAATTAAAAAAAAAAAAACTTAAGAAATCATAAAACAAACAAAACAATTTGCAAATACCTTGCTGATAAAAGTGTTTCCTGTAATACAAAGCACCTTGATCCACACTTTCAATAGGTCTCGGTAAGCGCTGATAAGGACAAGTCGAATGTCTCCAGTGAGTCTCACCGGGCGGAAATTCCAGCACGGCCACACCGTAGGCCAAAAACGGCCTGTGCATCGGATGCTTGTTGATATTCTGCAAGCGGGTCAAACTGACAATGCGTTCCTCCTCGCCGCCCACCTCGTTTCGGAAAAACGGACAACTTTCCAGCAGATCGTTACTGTGCCCATCGCCGTAATCCTCGTCGGCACTATCGCCATCAGGTGTAGAACTGCGTACGACCATCGAAGCAGCGGAAGCCCCCGTTGTGGTATTACGTCTCTTCGCCAGCAAATTCCTCCGGATGCGCACGGCATAATCCAAATTGGTGGTGAGCGACTGGCAATCGTAATGGGCGAACGCGCGTCTTCTTGCGATCTCTTCCGCTTCGGCACTGACGACCACGCTGGAACTGCTATTGGACACCGCGCTATCATCCAGAGCATTTCTTTGGTTCTTCAGGGAATTACTGCTGCTCACGCTATTCGAACTCCAGAAGCGAGGCAATTTCACGCGCAATTTAGGACTTTGCGGCATCTGCGAGCTTTGCTCCTGCATGCTAGAATGGGCTATTCCATCCGGAACGTCAACCTTGCCACGTAAATACTCGGACGGACCTGGTGACCGTTGATCGGTGCACATTCCACCCAGGACCTGTAACAATTAATAAAACCACATTGGAAATTACAATTGCTGATTACACTACATGAAAACACCCACATCTGTGACGGAAGAACACAAAGATTTCAACATATTTCCACTTTAGTTGCCGCACAATAATACAAACTTCATTTCCGGGCGAGCGAAAACAATAATAATCTCGGGACAAGTCGTTACTGGTTCGCATTCTTTGCGCGACTACTAGCCTGCCGCTAAATGAGTCAAGACACAAGCAGCGATAAGTCACTTATCAAACACACACACACAATGTTAATGATAAAGGAGCCATAGGAGTTCTATTAGCATTCGCATAGTTGGTCGATTGCACGACGAAACACCATTAATTAATAATCTAAGATAAAACCAATGATTCTCGCGTTAAAAAAAAATGGAGAAGAAAAGAGCAACAAAGAGCATTTACCGTAGGTCTATAGTCCTGCAACATCGCAAAGAAGGACTCGCTGTGACCGGAAATGGGTCCGGGCCGCTCGATGACATCAATCGATCCGTGACTTCCGTATTCGCGCTTCAGAGTCGGCGACGACGGATTCGACGGTTTCGAATGGTGATGGTGGTCCAGCAGTTCCAAACTCGAATTGCTGCGGTACAGCAGATCGGAATTCACGGCGTGATTGTACTGCTGCTGCCTCCGGTGCTGGCTGCCAAAGTGGTGGTGCCGGTCGTTGTACGAAGACCTGGGGGCGGTCAATCCAGCGTTCACTCGGGCCTTCTGCAGATGAGTATTGTAGTATTCGACTGCTTGGGCGGCTTTCTCGCGGGACGTTTTAGAGCCGGGCGCTCGTGGGGGCGCGGGCCCGCATTCTTGCAGACCGATCATCCCATCACGCTATAACAATCCAAAAACAATCACATTAATTACATAATTCATATTTATTTCGCAGCAATAAAAAGTTAATTGTTAGCAATGTCTTTTGCATTCTCTTTAAAAATGTTTTATTTTATTTTTATTTGTTGTGCTGAGAAAATAAGGATGAAATTGCAGACGGGTCATGATTCCAAGACGAACCGAGATGGTTAGATAATCGCTGGGTACGCATTGGGATTCCTTTGGAATCGTATTCTTGGAAGTGGGTCTTTGATCTATGTTGTTATTTTCTGTTGCTAATGCTTTAGCAAACAAAAAACGCTAATAGATTTCTTGTTAGCGGTTTTTTTCTTCTTCTTCTAAGGATTAATGTTCAAAGAACTAAAATCCAAAAGCATTTTTCAAAGTTAAAATGTTTTATTAAAGCTCTGAAGATAAAATTATAATCTTTGTAAATATATTTGAGACTTTTCTGTTTTCTAAATTTAAAGTTTAAAGCACCGTGAAAAAAAAATCCATAATCCTTTATTTCTCTGGTAAACGATACGTTTGGAGAATTCAACACACTACTCCATAAGAACGACTTCCAAGTGTAGAACCTGATTCTTTTCTTTAGCCACTGGTGATTCATTCAAGAGACCACCACTTTACTTCTCTTGTAGCCTTTTTTTACACACACCAGACCAGAGAGTAAAATAACCAAAGCACTCATCCTTATGTCCGGGAAACTCAAATTTCAAAAGAAAAAGGTAACCAAACCAATAGCACATATATTGATCGGATACAAACACACAAAACAGTTCCTCAGCATACATGAACAAAGAAAAAAATGCAAATCCTGAGAAGATTCTTCAGGTATTTGAAGGCCATTCAATACGTGCTCCAATTAAAGCTTAAAAATTACTTCCATCGGCAAAAAAGGAATGACAAAGAAAAAAAAAACTTGAAATATAATAACCTAATTACACCGGTGCAGCCAATAAAATTTCAAATAAAAAATACATTATAATTTTAATTGCTGCTTTTACATATCTGCAATTAAAACAGCAATAAATAATTAAATTTAAATAATATTTAACGCTCTGATTATAGCAAATACGGAAATAAGTTTGATTATCATTTTATTACCAATGGCATTTCGAATAAATTCAATAAATGTTTAATTTCACAATTATAAACCGAAAGCAAAAATCGAACAAATTAAAATAACGGGGACGAAATAATTATATTACGAAAAACCAGCGATTTCAATTATGGGACAGAATAGAAATTGGCGCAAATTACTTTAATTAACACTAGTATTTACCTGTAATTACAGAAGCTGACTAATTATTGGGTACTTTAGCATTGGGCAATTAAATAAATAAATATTGCCACAATTAAAAACTTTCGATAAGTGCAACGACAGGAGAGGAGAAAAAATGGAATCTGAATTTCTAAATTGCCAAGTGAATCAACAACTATTTGCTAAATATTACAAAGTGCTTTTAAATGACTCACAATTTATTTAGTAGCAGTAATTTAACATTTTTCAAATACCTAATAAGGAATAAATATAACAAATAATTTAAAGATCTAAACACAAACTTTTTCCGATAAATTGTGACGCAAAATAAAACTTGAAAAAGTATGATTTAAGCGTTTAAAAGTCAATAAAAAACCTTTTTGAATTCGCAAAAATAACTTTTCAAAATGGCAATTACCGTATCCCTAACAACAGAATGTAATTAAAGAAAACACAAACAGGAAAATTTTGCGTGAAAGTCGACACCGGCAAACACGACTCGTGCGTTCGTTTTGCGTGCAAAGCTAAAATTAGCGAGGCTCATAACTGAAATTGTAATTACAAAACGACATTAATATATCAACTGCAGCTTTCAGCTCACACAACACAATATTGCATTTCGAAAACCCTAAAAATCCAAAAACAAAACGTTTGCTACAATTAAATTAATCTTTTGGCGGCGGCAGTAGAAATTAGCGGTTTCTGCAGCTCTTCTTATGCGATTTGCGCGGAATGTCGTCCTTTAATATAACATAAAGCAAGACTTGTTTTAAAGAATGTCTCCAAGATGAGTCAGAGATCTTTCGCCGATGATGATGATGATGCTCTTTTCAAGAGCGCCCAGAAACGTAACAAAAATGCAATTACACTTTAAGAAGAAGAAGAAAACAGAAAAAAAAAAGAAGGAAAGAAAAAAACCATTATTGCACAATTTTATCCGCGATCAAAGTGTAAACGCTTGTAAATAAATCCGATTTCATTTATACCGGAAACATATATAAACAGCTAAACAAAATATACGTTATGTGCACTATGTATACGTGTACGTGTTTATTATAGAGGTACATTATGTATGTGTACGTTTGTACATATGAAAACGGAAGTTGTTTGCTCAAGCCAACCATATCTCCACGCATCGTATGCATTTAAATATAACCATCAGAATGATTCAATGGCATTCATTTGTGAATTTTATTTAAAATTATTTATGTTTCTTATGGGCGCTTAAATAATAATTTCGCTATTTCGCGTTATTGTTCATTGTGCTGCTAACTGAAATCAACTATTTTACATTTTATGAATTATGCATGAACGTACCAATTACAGCACCAGTAAATTCATGCCAAATAAGCTGAAAAATTTCGTTGCTTTTTTAAATGTTTTCGAAAACATAAAACCTATTAAATTTTAAAATTTCAATATAAAAAATACTTATTTATAGACATAATTTCGAGTGGATGGACAAAAATTTAACAATACAGAATTACTTCCGGTAATTTCCGGATTTTTAATTAAACTGCAGACTTATTTATCTAACAATCTTACAATTTAAATTGTGAAAAAATATATTTAAATTGATTTTAGAAGGTCTTTTTCGGTTTAAATTAACTGAAATAATCTAAGAATAGATTAACATTAATTTCAAATACGTGTTACTTCCGGTTTAAGGGGAAACTACCCCAAGTTTTGATCGTTATAAACCATTTTTTTACTTTTGTTTTTAAGGCAATATCAATTTGAAAACATATTTTATCCATTTTTATTCTCTAAAGTAAAAATTAAATTAAGTTTTAGAAGACCGCAAATCGGTTTAAACTTTAAAATCATCTAAATTAATGCCAAAAATTCATAACACCCTGTATGCATAAAATAATTTAACAAATTTTGAATTAGAACAAAGCCATTAAATTAAAAACTAAAATAAAAAAGTAATAAAAAATGTTGAAAAATAACAAAAATTCACAGCACCTTATAAGCATAGAATAAATTAACAAAATTTGGATATAAAAAAAATCCGTAAAATTAAAAACTAAAGCTTTAACTAATAAAACTAAAAAAATAATTAACAAAAAAGGTAAAAAAAAAAAAAAAGAAGTTATAAAAGAAGTAACAAAAAACTAAAAAAAAAGAAGTAATAAAAAGGTAGAAAAATAATTCAAATTATTGCCTAAGAAAAACAAATCAAAAATATTAAAAACAAAAAGCACTCAGCAATATTTATTGTTTAAATTGCGGTCGTTTTTATGATGAATGACGAATATTTGACACATAAAAAAACACTATTACTAAAACCAATAAATTTACAATTTCCAGCAATAAAAACCAATATTTATTTACTAAAAAATCAAAACAAACCAAAGAAGTTTAATATAAAACCGAAGCAATACCAATGCATAAAATAAATTAAATATTAAAAAAAAAAAAAAAAACAGAAAATTAATCAATAATAAAATAATCATCCGAATTTTTAATAACAAAAGCGTACAATTTCAAAACCAAACATTAATAAAACTCCACTCAACCAATGAAAACCGAGCAGAAACGCACTAAAACAATGAAAGTTTTAATTGGATGAGTAATCTTCACGTGCCTAGTATATTCATTAAAAAAGAACAGGAAAAAAAAAGCGCATCAACAATCATACTGGATGACCAGAAATAAGAGGTTTTTATAGAAGAAACCCTGAATGAGTCACACAAACGCTTTCGTAACACTTTACATTAACTTTTCCACACACATATTTATTAAAACACATAAGCAACAACATACTATAAGAGAGTCAATGTCGAGTCGTTTATACCTTACAATTTGCGAATTGCAATGGTGGACAATATGGAAAAGCGATAATTAATATTTTAAGGAGCGGCCCCATCATTTTCGGGTCATGTACAATGCGTACACAGTCAAACAGCACATCGAACTAAAACAACGGTTATGATAATTTTTTTTCGTATATTATATGCATAAAGGCAGCAAAAGCAGTGTCCAAATATTGATTTTCGATGTGTCGACGGCAAACTGTATACTTTTCCGAAAAGACAAAAGAGGAATACTGCACGTAACGCGAATAATTTAATATTAGTTTCAAGGTTGCAAATCGTAGATAATAAGTAAGCTTTTAATTAATAGTTGACACTGTATGTGTGTGCAATAAACACTCGATTCGAATATACATAATAATTATTACAATAATAATTCATTTGCATTTCATTCGAGTTCTCGTTTCATCGTTATAAAATGCTTGTTGTTGTTGCACTATACATGTACGATTCAATTAATTATGTTCTTTGGGATTAATTATGGTTGTTTATGATTGTGGTTTCATCTGGTACTTCTTGGTTTTCATATTATAATTATATTTTATTTTTTATTGCTGCGAGAAAACATAATAATTAGTGGTTTGTCAGGAGTTTTAAAGCCGTTGTTAAAATTGCGAAATGAAATTGTTCTTTGTGAACAAGGGATTATATAATTTATTTTTTCTCATTTAATTAGATACTAATAAAACTGCTACATTTTCCATGAATTTTTTTTCCTGTTGAATCATTGAAAAAGAAATATTTTACTGGTAAAAGTTATATTTAACAATTTAAAAATATTTCCAGCCAGTAAACTTTCCAAAAATTTAGAAAATAATATCCTCACCAAAAAAACAAATAACTTTTTTTGTATAAAATAAGAAGCCATTAAAGATGAGAATAAAATTGCAAAATGTCATTTATCTTTCTCTTAGAAAGATTGAAAACAAATGATTTTTTTAATTACTTTTCATTTTATTATCTAAAAATTGTTATTAGAAAAGAGAAGAAATTGTTAACAAGTTGTATGTACTTTTTGTACATTATGTATTTATATATATATATTTTCAAAAAATAAAATTGCTGCTTTTCACAAAAAAAAACATATTTGAAATATTTTTTTTTAATTCCTTTATGAGAAATTTGCAATTCTTAAAGATCTTCAAAAATTTCTCTTTCTTATAATCAAAAATTATAATTTCCTTAATTTAAAAAACAATTTACCAATTTCCAAAAAAAAAGCATCATAGTCATTAAAAGAAAAGAAAATTAAGCAGAAAATCCTTTACGAAAGAGTATAGACAAATCACCACCATGGATGCTGTTTGATGGAAAAGCATCTGTCACATCTGCATGGAGATTCAAATTTCAAAACTACATCTGGCCCCAGCTTTATTCTGCCACCATTTAAAAGCAAACTAAACCAATTTGTAATTAACGACTATAAGCAACCAATTATTGCATAATAATTGCCCACACAGATAAAAACACAAAACCTACTGTTCAAATTCATCATTTCAATTGCACTATTTAACAACAAACTACACAAAAAAATCTAACAATAGAGAAAAATCACAAAACTGTAAAAATTATTTTTTAGGCATTTCAAACGAAAACAGGACGCGGAAAAGCTTAATTTTCTTTTAATTTGCTCTAAATGTTAGCAAGAGCATAACAAATCGTTGCTTAAGATCGAAATCTTTTTTCTTTTTGTACAAAAGAAAAGAAAGATGAAACAAACAAGTAAACAAAAACAAAATATGAATTAAAAAATTATTATAATAGCTGAAAACAAAGAAGATTGCACACATAAGCTGGTAAATTGTGAAAGTTTCCCATAAATTCAACGAAGGAAACCAAGAGTGTTAATTAGGTATAGAAATTTTGCGCAATTGGAAATGCACTGCACATATAGTCAAACAATAAGACAAAACAGTTAAAGAAGGCAATACATATAATGAGCGAACTCTTTAATTAATTGTATAATTTACAAAGGTTAACTGTCTGTGACATTCGACTCGCATTGGACGGATTGCCCGTTAGCATTAGCCTCTCTTGCTTTTATAATTATTTATATAACACACACACACACTGCATTTGTCCTCCATTTACTGTTTGAATTGTTAATTAATGCAGTAGTTTGCAGTGGCAATAATGCATAATGCACTTTTGCCACCTTCTTTTTTTTTTTAAGAAACTTCCAGCAATTCATCATTTATATTTGTAAATAAAAAATTAAAACAATAAAGATTTTACAGCGTTATATAAACGAAAGAAAAATTATATTTAATGCGATAATCAGTATGCCGAATACGAATAATTTACCAGTTTTGTGTTGCGGAACATTCGAAGGACTCGTAAAGCATACAAAATGACGGAGCAACGAAGGAAAAAAAAATATGACGAAAACAAATTTTCTTCTAATTTCATATAATGTTACTTAATACCAGGCATTTTTCGAAACAAACAAATTATGCGTCCTCACTGAATGGATTAATTTTCTATAGACTAACAATACTTATTACGTAAAAAAAAAGAAATAAGCAAACAAAAAAATACAAAACAAAACAGAAAATATTTCCATTTTAAAAATAAAACTCTAGCTAAATGCTGAAAGTTCAAACAAAATTAATCCCTTCGAGTACAATGCAACAGCCAAGCAACAGTTGCTGAACGTTCTGCAAGAATAATCACGCAAGGGTTGGCTTTTTATTTTATTGCTGAAGTTAATTTAAAATACGTGCTTTGAGGAAAAAATACACTATTTTTAAATGTATCAATGGAAAAAACTAATTAACTTAACAAGCAATACGCTATTTTTGTACACAGCACTGCAATGAATAATTATAATTAGCAGCAATTGTTTTAATTCCATTATTTTTAGTAAGAAAACGTAAAAACATTGCATGTTGTTGTTTTTTTTTGCATGATTTTCAGCTATTTTTTTATCTTTGTTTTTTATTTTTTAACGATTGTTATGCTACTAGAAAAGTTCGTCATGTAAATTTTTAATTTTAACCCTTTAAATTCATTTTTTTTTAATTTGTGTAAAACTATACAAGTTTATTTTTTCAAAATGTTATTAGAAATTTAAGAAAGCTCATTAATTAATTAATTAATAATTAAAAACAATAATAATATCATTTTAAAATAAAAAAAATTGGAAATTGAAATATTAGAAACGTTCAAAAGAATGAAAATTAAGAATGAAGAAGGGTGCAACAACCCCCACAAAAAATACAAAAAAAAACTAAAGTCATTGTTCTGCTATCTTTAAATATGCAAAAACAGCAGCAAAGAAATTAATTTAACAGCGACCACAAACACAAGCAATTAACTAATGAAATTAGCGTGATGAATATGCAGACATGAACAGACATTAATTTCTACATTAATTTAATAAAAACCATATTAAAGTACTATACGGTAAAAGTTATTAATTTTAATTGCATTAAAAGTGAAATCGACCAATTAAAAAACGATTTTTGCGCATTATAATAGCTTTTCCTAAAATGTCGCATTAATTTTTCGCGACAAAACTGGCAAGCTTAATAACGAACCTGTTTGCTTAATCATTTTGCAAATATTTGCTCTATGAAATGCACATAAACAAACACAAAGTATTATATTTCGTTTCCCCCTTTAAACGCTTTTTTGGCTTTGTTTTCTCAGCGTTTTTTCCACCGCAAACTTTAGGAATAATGGTTTATAATATAAGTATATTATAAAAACACTTCATGGAAACGAATCTCAACATTAAATTTATGGTATATGGTTGATAAACATTAGGAAAAGCTAACGTAAACATAAAGGAGGCAAACATTTCCAGCGTGTCGGTGGTGCGTGTGTGTTAAATCTCGGTGCAATGAAATGCAAAGGGAAACTGAAAAAGCGAGCAATAAAAATAACCGCCATAAAGAATCCATTGAAGTTTCCAATGAACACAAAGCGTAAACTTCCTCGAAATTGTATTAAAAATATTTCTGATTTAATTATTATTTTAATAATAAACGCAAGAAGAACAACGGTAGCATTGTATCGAAAATTTTAAATTACCAAAATGAAAAAGTTAAGAAAGCAAAAGCTAATTTGGTCAATGAAGCGCAAAGCACGTTTCCTTTAGGAACCGGATGCGCCACATCAAATTATCAATTTATTTACTTGATTATACCATCAAGTCACTTGTTTCCGTTTTGCTTTGCTTGTAAATTCGATGCACACATTACTCTATTGGTCGCCATAAATTATTAAACCGTTAACTCTTGACTATTTAATATTTATCATTTAGAAGATTTACTCGCAGTTACTCTGCACGATCCAATTCTGAATAACTTTATAAACATATCAATTAACGCTTTGATCTTTTGAATAATCAATCAAAAAAATTACTCAATGGAATATAAAATCACTGATATCAAAGGCGCAAATTATAAAATTGCACACACACACACACACACACACACAAAAATAGTTATTTAAATTATACGTTTCGTGCATAAATATTATCGGAATAATAAATAAGAAGCAAGTGACGCGACACGAAACAGTTAATATTTAAAAGGCAGTTACGGTTATGTCGCCATCGCACCAAGAGCAAACATAAAAACAAAAATTAAAAGCACGGCTGCACTTAAAATGCCAAAGAAACATTTGCAGGTCGCTAAAATATGGTTTCTTTGTGTCGTTTTATAATCCTTGCAGCTTATTCCTCATTGTATTTTCAGAAAATCGACTTCTTTGTCTTCTTGAACTTAATTTCTATTTTCTTCCCTGCACACCTACGTAATGATAAATAATCTTCATAAGTACATTATCAAACGCGGAATCGTTTAATTACTTACTGGAGTTATTTATGAGTGGCTAAAGAATACACGTTCGAAGGTAAATTTATTATTATTCATCATTTTATTATCTATAATAATAAATAAAAGATGTACAAAGAATATATGAGAGAAGAACCGTTCGCATCGCACGGTGCATTATTATTTTTGCATTCAACACATTAATCATAAGCGAGCTGCTTATCAACAATGATCGCGCTAATTAGGAGTGCAATTAAGAGTATAGAGAGAATAATGCATTATATGTCCGCGTTCTTCTGCTTCTCTTCACCGGAACATCGGATTTGCCGCTTTTGTTGCAAAATTCTTAAGTAATTATTAGTTAACAATAATTAGGTTTTCTTTTTCTTAAGTTTTTCCACCATTTTAAAACATGTCTTACAATAAAAATTTTCAAATATTTTTTTTTGAGGAAAAAAGTGCGAAAGATGAAGGCCAAAGAAATTAGAAATTAGTTCAAGCAGGAAATTATTCACAATTTAAATCAGCATTTAAATAAAAAAAAACATATTTAAATAAGTCCTAATTCACACCAAGAGCCATAAACTGTAACCTACAAACATTAATTACTTCTTTGTTCGTGTGCTTTGCACTTATTAATTTATATTCGCGAATTAAAAATTGCACGCTGAACAAGGCATAAAACAAAGAACTTTAAGCCATTTATTTTTTTGCTTTTAAAAAGCAGACATTAACATTAACAATGAAAGGCGAACAATTAAGCAGTAGAAACTTGTCATGGCAATTAATTATTTACTACATTAAGAAACCAAGATTTTTTTTTAAATATTGCAATCTCTTATTGACAATAGAAACAAACCGATAGAAATAAAAAAAAAGTATCAGTTGCTTTATTAGCAATATAGCAGAGAAAACAAGATGTAAGAAAACTAGAAGCAAAAACAATAAGATTTCAGTTGGCTAAAAAGAAAAACAGAAACCGCTGAGAAAACTCGATACGATTTTATGCAACAGATTATTTCTGCAGCAGCAAAACGACTGCCGAGAGCAGTTACAACTTCCTCTCTGAATGCATCACATCTGACACGACTAATAAAAAGGAACTTAAAACTTGGAAAAGCCATAAATCATTTTTCCACCAGTTTTTTGGTTTCTTTTTTAAATTAAGAAATAGTAAATTTTAAATAAATTTTCATTTCTTATATGGACAATTATAAAAAAAATCGTATCTTGTTTTGTAAATTTTATAAAATTCAGAATGGAAATTAAAAAAAAAACATTTTAAATTGTAGGTGCATGTGGAAAATGAAGTCGAAGGCCATAACGATTCATACACATGACCAAGAGAGCGAAACGACGCACGTACAATGATCATTACTTCCATCTGATTTGGAGATTCTTCCATAGAGGTAACAAACAGCATCCATGTCGAATCTCTAAGGACAAAAACAATCACGTTTCGATGGGTTTGTCTGAATCCCAATATCCAAAATTAATTTTACAAAAAGTTATTTTCATTAAAAAAAAAAATGAAAATCTAAAGAATATTCTACTCGTACAAAATGCAAAATTTAACATGTAAATTATGACTTACAGTTATTTAAACTTAACTATTCAAAACTTAAGTACCATCAACAAAGATATGGTTTCGATGACAATAAAGATAGACTAATGAGAGACATTATGTAGACATAACTTAAATGACTGAAGACATCAAAGTCTCATTTACCATCAGTTAAAACTTTTCAAAATAAACTCAACTACAGAAGCTTCAATACAGAAAAAAACCTTAAATTCCATCAATTTCATTACTTCTTCAAGTTTCATGAATGAATTAATTGAAAACTTAAAGCTGAATTCAACGACTAAATTTCCTGGTAAAATTTCTCTAAAAAATCACTTCTAAAATTCCCAAAAATTGCTTTTTAAAATTAAAAAAAAAAAAAATGATTGTTTCCGCTCAACAGCAAACCACTTAACGCGAACAAGGGGACAAACTAGGGGTACACTGTACATATGTAGTACTGCTACCTGAACCGAAAACTGAAAGAATCCGAAGAATGTCTTTCACGAGTGCACGCACACACTCGCATTATTCCACTTGAAGAGTGTTATTAACACCGCCAGAGCAACCGAATGAAAGAAAAAAGAAGTTCAATATCAACGCCCACGCTCCTTAATAACGTCGACTGTGAAATTGACTTCGACATTCCGATTGACCCCTTTAACAGTAAACGAGTTAATGTTTTCATTAACGCATATATTTTTTCTTCTTTTTCGAAACAAAGTGAAAACAAAAAGCATATAAACGTCCGAGTAATTGTTTAAATTGTATAATAATGCAATAAATTTGTTCCCCATTAGACTGTCCAATGTCCATATGGTTTTAAAACCTATGTGCTTTGTAGTAAGTAATAAATGAAATGAAAACTCTAAAGAGCTATATAACAACAAATGAGGAGCAGTGTGCCTTGTTTGCTCTGAGCATTAGGTAAAATGGATGGATGGCTATGGCTTGGAACTTGGATGCATTGGATGGACGGACGGATGGGCTCTTTGTGGGGACGACGACGGGTTCATGGAGGAGCAAGAGCAATCCTCGCGTTTGGTTTGGCTCTACACATGCATGTACACGCACACACACACAATAAAGAGCGTGATGAGGCAGATGTTCAGCAAACGTGCCTCTTCTTTCTCTTCTTCTACTTCTTCCGAAGAAGACGAACGTGACCGGCTTGTCCACTCCGTATTTATCCATAACATAATGGTATAGTGCCATATTCCTATATTTTGTACATGGGTTTTCCGCATTCGCTCCAAAAAGAGAAATTTTCTTTGAATTTTCAATTTCTACTGTTGCGAGAAAAATTGTTTTTACTTTTAACTTACTTTACTTAATCAATGTTCAAGTTTGTACTACATTTTAAATCATTTATAAATGTAAAACCAACTTAAAAATATAAATTGAAATTTCAGTAGAGGAAACTTTATAAAAAGAAGACAAAAACGATTTTCAACTTTAATGAAACCTTTTTAACAGCAAAACTGTTATTCTTTGCATGGTGCATTTTACGACCTAAGAAGACCATCTGATAAAATCTACACTATACGCAACAGTAAAATCGTGAAAACCTTTTCAGCAGACATTTCCAGCATCAAACAGCAAATAAAAATCACATATTGTTAATAAATAATTTCCGCTGCTTATGCTACGGGTAATTAAGAGATGTGCACTGCGCACACAAAAGTTTACTGTTATTTAACAATGAAGATTACGTATAGGCTAAATAATAATTACTGCACGCATTCAATGAATAATAATAATAAATAAAAAAAATCGTAGTTCAAATAATTTACGTTGCATTATTAAGCAGGAATAAAGAAATATAACGAATTTGTTACGCGATATGATTAAACAATGATAATAGCAATAAATTGAGCTCATTCATATGAAAATTACACTTTTTTGTGTCTGAACAAAAAAAAAAACAGCAAACCCTAGTTTCTAGGAAATTTAAGCAAGCAGAAGCAATTAGAAAAAGTGTTGACCGATCATTAAAATTAACCTAAGTAAACCAAGAAGAGTGGCGCGGTCCAGAAATGAGGAAAGAATAAATTCATATGTATATTTATGGTAGCAAAGGAGCAAAAGCGTCAGAAGAAGCAGATGATGATGATGAAGAAGAAGGAGAAGAAGAACATGAAGAAGAACTATAAGCGGTCACTGGCATTAATGGTGTTTCGTGCACAGAGAAGAGGATATCGAGAGAAGACGAATATGGTGGTAGGTAGTAGCTTGTGCAGCTTCAGCTTCTTTCATCTGCTTGCTTTGCTTACTCGGCGTCTCTTTCTGCGTGTATCGCGCGATACGGACGAGACAAAAGGATGGAAGAAGAAAAAGAAGAAGAAGAGGAGATGTGAAGAGAGTAGTAGTAGTAGTAGTGGATTAATCACGTTTTGCCCAGGCTCTGTGCTTCGGCTGTCGGTTGTAAAGTTGCGTAACCTTGTAGCCCAGAATCGAACTCCAACATTTGACTTGACCATCATAGAAACTGCTTTACTACTACATATACTATGTATAGATAGATAATATAATGTACAAGATCTATTTAAGAAGTGCTTGTTACTAGTTAAAGTATACTATATAACTATCTGGAAACCAGTCGTTTATGTACATAATAATTTCAAGAACACGATTCCCATTTTACTTTTTTTTATATATTTATTTATTATATGGCTGAGGATTTAATAATGATCTTTTAATGAACGCTTCGAATTTGAAAACGACAGCACAATCAATTACGTGATTTATTAGTGCTTTTTTCCAACGGTTTTACAAGCTGTTTTTCAATACTTGTCGATTTTGTGCTAATCGTTGCTAAAATATGAACTTTATTACATTGAGCTTTTTTAAGAAAACTGTTTTAAAAGGTTTTTTTTTTGTATTTTCAATAACAAAATTCTTTTAAAATTTAATTGATGTTTTTGTTGTAAACAAAAGATTATTGACTACTGGATTATTAATTATTAAAAATCTTTATTTTGGTTCTAAAATAAATAAACTTTATTTCTTTAAAAACCTAATCAACTTAAAAAAATGGAATTTGAGACAAATTTGTTTTTTAAGGTTAATTAAAAAGAATCAAAGGAAATAATAATTTTTGCATTTAATTGCTTCTTGTTCTTCAAAATAATTGGAAAAAACTATTATAATGTCAAGATTTAGAGCAAATTAAAAATCCAAACTAATCATTTGAGATATTTCAAATAAACAAATCATTAATTCCTTCTGAAAATGATCATATAAATTATCCTTATTTGAGACCAAAATAAATAAATAAAACTTTCATTACTTGAAAACTAAATTGGTTAAAAAGTGCAATCCATGATAAGACAGTTTATTCTTAAAGCAATTAAAAAGATATTTCACAAACTTATTGTAACAATTATTATTAAACAATATTCCTAATAATTGAGAAACAGTTGTTCACACTTTTTAATTAAAATTAAGAAGAAAAAAAGGAAAAAATCTAATAAAAAAATTTACAATTAAAACCTGTATATTGTCAATTAAAAAATAATAATTATAAAGACACTTAAAAACCAAATATTTCCAATAAAATAAATTTTAAAAACCAATGAAAAAAACAAACAGAAATTGTTTAAATTACAGCAAAAAACCTAATTGAAACCAACAAAAAAAAAAAAATCTAAATTCCAAAGCATAATTCCCTTCTTGAGCAATAAGTCAGAAAAGCGTAAAAACTATAAGCAAACAGCATTCACCAGAAAAAAAGCAATGTATTAAAAGCCAAGTAATTAGGCACTATAAGTGGTAATATCCGGCGTTTGTTTCATGCATAATTCGCAACAGCGGAAGTGTCTCAAGAGAACGAAAGAAAACAAAAATCCTGTCGACCCTGATCTACGTTACTTTATACTATATTTTTCTTGCATTATATTTTCGTCTGCAAGCACTATACATTATTTAAGCATAATGAATATAAATAAACAGAAATATAAATGTTTCGAATTCGATTGCTTTGCACATAATATACACACACACATGCTGAGTACTAACTGTTACATAAAATAAAACTACTTGAAGTCTGCAAGTAAATGCATTTGCTTTGTTATTGGCCATTGTGTATGGTGCATTAGGTGAAATAGTAGCCTCGAGCGTAAAGTACATAGTAGATACAAGCATACTATATTCAATCTCTCGCTATGTGTAAGTTTATTCGTTGCACATAGCAACAAAAAGCTGGAAAATATCTATTAGCATGTTGCGACACTCAATTCTGCTTGCAAACAATCAAACAAACACCAAAGAGGAAAAGAAACTGACACTTTGTCCTGAATTTTTCACAAACATTTCTTTAGTTTTAATGTTGGTATTTTTTTATTTTATTATACAATATAAACCGAACATAATAATAAAAAAGAAAAGCTATTAGGTGACTTTTCCTAAGGGAAATGCAGCCGATGGTATCGAAAAACAAAATTCAGCGGCAGAGAAGAAAAAGCAGCCGAAGAGAAGGAAAAGGAAGGATAAGAAAGAAGGAACAATATAAATTTGATGTAATTCTTTGATTTATGTGCAGTGTTCGTTTACGATCCCTTTTGGCCCTTTGCAGTCTCGATGCATGGGCGTTATGTGTTCGGAACAGTGTGTTCAACTAACCAACTACTACTACAAGAAGAACAGCAACAACTTCGATGTCCATATACATAGTACGTATTAACTATATAGAAGAAGAAAATATATATGGCGTTCCACTATAGGGATATTGACCTCAAGTCAACCTACAACTGCAATAGGAACTCCACGACTTATTATTATTACTATTATGGGTTTCTTGTGCTATTTGCACATTACCGACCGCTGGCTGCTCTTCACTCTGATGATGTGCCCTCTTTGCTCTTTCTCTCCTTTGCTTCGCTCATATTGCTTACTTGCAGTTATTGCAATGAATCACCCGCACCCCATGTTTGCTCTCTTGCTATGTATAAACAGTTTAAATACACTCAAATAATGCCCATAAGGAAAGAAGAATGAACGAAGAGAGAGACTTGCGAGGAATTTTTATTAGTATATGCTGATCACTTTGTTTGTCTCTCTTCTTAAATATTCGGTAATATTAGCTTTTGTTCTTTCTTCGTGTTCTACCCTTAAAAGGCTTTCTGGCTGTTCGAAGAAATTGTTTTTGGGTTGTTTTGTTGGACTTGGTTTATTAATAAAATGGAATTGAATTATGCATGAAACTGGTTTAAATTTAGAAAATACTAAGAACTATAAAATTAGAATAATTTATTGGATAAAGTAATGAAAACGCTTGCTTTCCATTTTGGAATTAAATATTAATTAATTAATTCACATGGCGCTATTTCCTTTTTCAGTAAAATCATGCAAAATCGTGTAAATTTTTTTATACAATTCAATATATGGTCAATTGAAATACTTTTTTTATATAAATAATCTCTAAATTGGAAATAATTTAAAGGAAATTTAAAGTTGGAATAATTTACTTAATTAATTAAGCAATGAAAAGTTAGATAAACTTTTCCGGAAGAAATATCATTAATTAATCAATTAAAATTATCCTTAAATTGTAAAGTATTAAAACAAAAAATTCAGGCAGAATTTTTTTTTAATAGCTAAATGAAAGTTTTGCTTGCAAATTAAATTTCTAACGACTTTCATTGACACTTTCCACAAAACAAATAATAATTATTTAGCCCTCATTAAACTTATTAAAAAAAACATTTTAGAAATATAATAAACTTTAATGCAAATAATATTTTATCAAAATTTCAGCTGATTTTCAATTTAAATAAAAATTTAAAAGTTTTACCAAAAAATCATTTGTTTAGAAAACATATAATAAAAAAAATCGAAGGATAAACTTTGTGTTCACCTCTAGACTTTAAAAAATAAATAAATAAAAATTTTATAGACCATTAAAAGAGTATTTTTATCACTACAGCAGAACACAAGAAAAAGAGAACAATCAGTAAAGGTACATAATGACTTTTTCCTGTGCCACAATTTCACTTTTGTTGTTATTTTTTTAAACCAACCAAAGAAACTAAACTAAAAGATCATAAAAACATTTTCACTTCGGCTCACTTAATTTGTTACTATCCCAGCACATGCAAAGAAAGCATTAATTAAAGCAATTTAACAATTAACAAGTGCAAAAACCAATTAAAACGAATGTACAAAAATACATTTCACTATTTTAATTCTGATTTACAAAAGTAGGTACACGAATACTGCATTTCCATTCCATTCGACAAAACAAAACAAAAAATCACTTACGTATAGAGCCATTTCATTTTTTATTTCAATAAACGTTTATTCGTGCGAAAATTTCGCACGGTGAAAGGTAATAACTACTGGATTCTAGTAACTTAATGCCGATTCGCATACAAAAGAAAACCCATACGAACAAAAAATAAATAAAAAAGAAAGATGTAAAAAAACACTACTCATTAGTTCTGAATTAAAGAAGAAGAAAAGATTTCGTTTGTAAAAACAATAAACATGTAACAAAATACAAGTACAACTCAATTCAATTAAAAAATAATAATAATGGAAAAACAATGGATGTGTTTCTAAATAAGGGATTTCTATACTAAAATTCCAAAATGTACATCTTAATTGAAATATCACAATAAACAATAACATTCGGTTCTCTTCCTACATTGCAGCTTTAATTAAATTGCATAAGAAATGGCCGTTTTTAGTTGCGTTTTCAGTTGCGAAAAATGGCGGAGGGGAATACTTTGAAAATATTTTAATGGGAATTGCTTTATCGTGACTCAAATACTGTTTATCTTATCGTTAAAGGGAGATAAGCTGATCAGGAAATTTGCATAGTTTACGAGTACTGAGGGAGTGCCTTTTTGTCCCCTTTTTTATTTTGCTAGTAAAGTTTAATTAATCCTATTACGTTATTTAAAAAAAATTGTGTTTAATTAACTTTTACCAACAACTTCAAAGTTTAAATAACTAAATCAAATTTCTCAGCAATTAAATAAGCAAATTGTTTGTATTATTTCCTGTGTTTCAAATGATGACTTCATATACCAATAAATATTTTTAATTGCTAGTTGTTTTTATCTGTAAATTAATTGAAATTTAAATTAAAACTGCTATAAAATCACTTAAAAGTTATTATTTCCATTCATAACTACGCAGATTTAATAAAGGTAAAGTTTATTGGCTTTTGGATTTCTGAAAATTGGCCAATTTGACATTCAAAGAGTGCCAATTATTACAAAACATTTTTAAGCAAAAAAAGCAAAATTCAAGGAAACGCAATTAACCCAATTGAATCACTGAATAACAATAATGAGACAGTGGCAATTAAAAAATCAGAACAATCAAATTAACCCAAAAAAAGACGCCTTAAAATCGTGCTTAGTGGTTCGTGAAATTAAACGAAACCGGAGCACACAGCTTAGTCAATTTTATCAACGCACTTGGAAACTCATTATAACATTGAGGAAAACTAGCCCAACACCGCCGCGGCAATTGTTTACCATGGCAATCAAGAAGAAAAGAGCCCAATAAAAAGACATGTCTTGAGACATGTACCCACAGACGACGAATTCCTGAATAAATTAAGTCACGTGTGCTTTGATCCGAAGCCACGTCGCCTCTCTTTCAACGACATTGAAAATTTCGAATTACCAAAAATAACCCATTCCCAGCATCGACACCGGGGGGGCGCAACAAGTGTCTCCCGAACCAATTACCCATTAATCTAATTATAGGATTTCGCTGCTGCAGATCACTTGCCACAGCCATCATAATACATTACAACAACTGTTTCCATTCAAAGCCAACTAACTTCTTCTTTCGAATGGAAACAACAATAATAAAAACAATAAAAGTAATAAAGAATAATGACTAATAAGACTCACGCTTTCGCCTTGCGATGATCGTTTCTGTCGAGGCACGCAAAACAACGTCACTTTAAAGCCTTTTCGGTGCCGGTTTCAGTACAATTATATCCACCCCTAATAATAATCTCCCAGAAGCAGAGCCGAGTGTGTTGTGTTCCTACGTAGTAGTACACTCAGCTTGCAGCAGACACATCGAAGCAAGTCTTGAAACTTCTTGCGACACGTTTCTTGGCCGCAAAGACCGGAAGCACAAATGGCAAACTATTCTTCTAAGGCACGTTAACTAGGCAAGCACGTAAATCCTGTTACGTTCATTATTATGGATATTTCAGTAGTCAAATAAATCGTGGAAGAAACGTACAACACATACAAACACCGCAACGTTCTTATGTGAACTACAAAGTCTGTGTAAAAACCAAACTACAATGCGCGCTGCCACTACAAAACTGGTTATCTTCTCCCACTTCTTCCACAAACTAGCCACTTACCATCGGTACAGGAAATTAACACTTGTGTTACTAATTACGAGAGTTTACAATCGCTTGCACTGGGTACTCTCTGCGGAATGCCTGCATACTGAGGCCTTGACTGCTGCCAACTGTTTGGTTATGTTGATTTTCCCCCGTTTCATAACCTTGGAAAGTTAGCAAGTTTTTGACATCTGTTGACATCCCCCACCCATTCTTTTCCGCTTCGGAACGTGATTGCAAAGGTATGTTATCAATTAAAATCATTAATCATCGGTGTTATTTTAAGCGAAATCATTTGGATTTTCACAAAAACTGATTCTTTAACTGTCCCTTTTTCAATTGTCTTTTTGATTTCCTTCATTACTTTGTAATTAAACCGTAAATTTCCTAAAGTTGTTTTTGTAGGTTAAGTCTAATGTCATCTTATGTTTATTGGATGTTTCTTTAAGAATTTCTTGTTTTAGGCATCATGAAGCAAATAGTGACGAATCAAACGGTCACCATTCCTGAGGGATTAACGGTGACCACCAAATCCAGAACGATTACCGTGAAAGGACCCAGAGGTGTGCTGAAAAGGTCCTTCAAACATCTTGCAGTTGATATTCGTATGATTGGCCCCAGACTGTTGAAAGTTGAGAAATGGTTTGGTACCAAAAAAGAATTAGCCGCTGTCAGAACTGTTTGTTCTCACGTTGAGAATATGTTAAAAGGTATGATGATCCTTAAGTAAAACCATTAGAAGTGTTTCATGTTTTAATTTTTAGGTGTTACTAAGGGTTATCAATATAAAATGCGTGCAGTATACGCTCACTTTCCCATTAACTGTGTCACCACTGAGAAGAACACAATGATTGAGATCAGAAACTTCTTGGGCGAGAAGTTTATCAGGCGCGTTAAGATGGCTCCAGGTGTTACTGTAACAAACTCTGCCAAGCAAAAGGATGAGCTGATCATTGAAGGAAACTCTTTGGAAGATGTTTCCAGGTCTGCTGCCTTAATTCAACAATCCACCACTGTTAAGAATAAGGATATTCGTAAATTCTTGGATGGATTGTATGTGTCAGAGAAAACAACTGTTGTACAAGATGAGTAATTAAGTCTTGTATTTAAAAAATAATAAATTTCTAATTAAAAAGTGTGTTTTTTGTAAATTGCTTTGTTTTTATTTTATTTTAGTGATCTTTTTAGTTAATTCAGCTCTTTTTAGAGCTTTTAAGGACAATTAGTTGATTAATAATTTTGAAGTTCTCTTTATAAGGAATTTAATTAATTTTTGCTTTTTGCAAATACAAAATATGTGATTTTCCTTCAAATACCCAAAAATTAATACATAATTTTTTAAATTTTGTTAAAATGTGAGTTGATTACGAAAGTTTTAGTATTGGCAACCCAACTTTCAAAGTTGGAAAATTTAAAATTTTGAAAATGGCGCTAAAAGTAAATTTTTCAAATGGAAAATTTTAAACAAACTAATTGATTTTATTAGTATAGCGAAAATAAAATTAATTTTAAGTAGTAAATAGCTAGAGGGAAATTATGAGAGGACGAGCGGAATGTCGGAAAAGCGCATGCGGAGTCCATTAACCGTGTGTAAAGACGTCGCGGCGCCCGGAAAATCGACGCGCTCCAAAACTAAAACTGGAAGACAGTGGTGGACGCACGCAATCGAACGCGCGTACGTACGTGAAAACCCAATAGGTTCGTGGGAAATGAGGAAAATGGAAATCGGTCTGTGGATGTGCGCTCGCAATGGCCATGAACATGTCCGACATGAAGAAGAACGTCGATGATGGTGTCTACGTCGTCAGTGTGATCGGACTCACGCTAATCATTCACCTCATATCAGAAAATCAACAACACGACGGGACCGACGTGCCGTTGTGACCGAGTGCTGGTGCTTAGGAAGCGTCTCAAGTGATTTCCCCCTTCAACGACGACACCACTGCTCAATTTTCCGCTGTAGAATTGAAGAAGTAATGTGCGAGGCGTCGTTCCACAGACAATATAACAGGTAAATCGTTAAATGCAAAGCCAATAATTTTTGGGCCCCCCCAGAAGGCGCGATTGTCGAAAGCGCGGAATAATTTATGAGTGCATTTAGTGTCCCTTTGGGGTAGTTCGTGATGATGATGATGGAACTATTCGACGCACGTTGCGCTCTTTTATTCCAAGAGACAAATCGCGTAAATATTAAATCATGCAATCGATTATTGACTTTTACGGGAAGTCTTAATGCGCGCCCCACGTTTCCAGTGAATATCGAATATAGTACTCGGGGAAAAATTACTATAGAGGAAATAGCAGCTTGTGGATTTTCAGGTGTCCTGTTTCGTTTAATTAATGTAAAGCTTCCGACACGTTCGATGGCAGCTGAAACCGGAAAAGTAATTAGAAGCATGCTCTTGCAATGTATTGACGACGCTCGCGCTAACCTACTTTCCGTTTCCGTGTATTTATTTCGCCTTCAAAATCTATACGTCTTGTACAAACCGAAAATCTAAATTTAGTTTTCTGTTTATTAGTTTTCCTTTTTGGCGCATTCGCAACATTTATATGTCGATTGCAAAGCGATTATGTTTTCTTGTTGTGTAATTTCAATGTGTTTTCTATTTGGGGAACGATGCGAACAGTCGGCGGAGGCGGTAGGACCCCTTTTTACCCAAATTCTCGTTGAATAATCATTTGAACCACCGCTGTCCGCCACCCGAAATGTCGACTCCTGGAGCTCCCGCCCCGAACCGACACCAGAAGCGCATGGGCCCAGCACCCTTCGCATCCTTCGAGGATCTCTCGGATGAGGTGAGCCTCCCGTTTTCCTACTTTTCCACTTTAGAAATATCAGAAACATTCTCCGTCCTTTTTGTTGTCAAGTTTCCTCGATCAATAATAATTTTTAGTGGTGAAAAAAACGAAATATGGGGGAAATTTTTCACATTAGAATCCCTCTTCTAATGGTACTTTAAAAGTTTTCCCTTCTTATTTTTAGAGCGCTTATAAAGAATTTAAAGCACCTTGAAAGTTAACATACTATAGGTCAGGGGTTCATTTAGAAAATATTTGTCTTCTAAATTTTCAATTTTATGTTTTAAATAATCCAAAAAATATATTCTAAAAATAAAATATTTCTTATTCTGTATAAGTAATAATAAACTTTTTAAACATTTAATTTAACTTTTTCATTAGTTAATTTAACAATTTATCAGTTGAATCGCAAAAAAAGTTGGAAACAAGTACACAAAGTGAGCTTCATTTCATTTTCTTTTTGGAAAGCGATTTAAATGCAAATGCAATGTAAATGTAGAATATCTATGCACCTAACATTTCTATAAAACGAAAAATAGGAAAAAAGGGCACTATAATAATGCACAAAGCTCTTGAAGTGCTTTTAATAATCTGCTGTTAGAGTCCTTACTCAATTAGAAGCTATCTGAGTAAATATAGGTAGACGAAGCTGGAAGGATGCTTTTCAGAAGTGTGAAAACAATGTTGGTAGTAGTAGTATTCACGTGCTATTCTTGTACGCCCTGCACGCTCTCTGTGCGCTTGTTTAATTGATTTTCCTCGTCCGAACAATATACCCCGTTAGTTCATGATTCGCACCAACTTCTTCGCTCCGCTCGCTGCGCTAACGAGCAACAGGTTAAACGCCGCCATAAATCAATCAGTTAAATTCTTTCCTGGTTTGCAGCTCGACAGTCCCGAGGACAAAAACGCGGCTTCGGTGGTGAGGCTGCCCGGTATAAGGGAGGATGTCACGCCGGTATCCCCAGTTCCGAGTGTTTCGGGCGAGATCCGGGGCGAGTTCATTTATACTGGCATCAGTCTGATCGGAGCTCCCTCGACTACCGCCATGCGTCCGACCAGTCCCAGGGGCGGCAAGAACCTCACCCCGCGCATAGACATCTCGAGGGCGAGCAGCGGTTCGCAGAAGGACAGCAAGGACAACACGCCGGAAAAAGAGGATATGGTGAAAATGTGTTTGGAAGAAGGTGCTGTCGAGTTGCGTAGTTCAACTGAAGAGCTGGACTTCCATGCGCGGGATGTTAAAACGAAGAGTCCTGCCACGGTCCACGAGGAGATCTCCTATCATAGTCACAATCGAAAGGATTCGCAGAGTTC